>NW_020769411.1:2674073-2738137 GCF_900518735.1 Pseudonaja textilis | reverse complement strand
GAAAATAAACTGTGATAAAAAAACTGATTAAAAAAACGTGATTAAAAAATAAATAATTTTTAATAAATAATAAATAATAAAAACATCTCACTAATTTCATTTCCAAATAAATTTAATATGTTAACTATGTTTTCTATGGTTTTTTGGGATGATCAGGTATCATTACTGTTATTTTATTTTATGTGCGGCCCAAACCAAATTTTCATCTTCTAATGTGGCCCAGGGAAGGTGAAAGGTTGGACACCCCTGATCTAAACCATACTGGCTTAGGAATTTTGGAAGTTGAAGTCCACACACACATCTTCAAGTTACCAAGGATGAGAAACACTGATCTAAACAGATATATGGCAGCTTACAAAAAGGAAAAAAAATACAGAATATATAATAATACAGAAACAAAATACTGAAAAACCTATTGACAACTGTCAAGTGGGTTCATGTTCTAAATGCCCTCTTAAAGGAATTCCATATTCATCTTCTGCAAAGTGGAAAAAGATGGATGGGAAAAATTTATCCACCCAACTAGGAAACTATCGGCTGCTTTTCCAGGCACAATCAAATCCGTTGAGCAAATTATAATAAAGCAGCGCAAGTCTTGCAAGTAAATTTTTGTTAGTTTGGATTTAGAATTTGTGTGCTTTTTAATCCATGACTTATTGTCAGTGATCTCAGTCTATAATTACGGACCATAGGTAGGCCACGAATATAGTAATTGAAAGTTTTATTATGTTTATTAATTATCATCCATTAGTAGTTCCTGAACAAGAGACTTAAATCATTCTAATAAACTACAGAGATACACATAAGCATCTGCAACTACCGTGTTTCTCACAAAATAAGGCCAGGCCTTATTTTTTTTGACCCCTGAAACAATGGCTAGGCTGTCTTTTCGGGGGTGACTTAATTTCTTCCCCCACCTAGAGCGGCCCATACGCACGTACCTTGCTGCAAGGCCACTTCTATCGGCCAACGAAAGCTCCCTGAAGGCAGAGTCCCCAGCTGCTTTAGGGCATGGCGTGGCTACCCGTGTCCCCTCGCCTTTGGGCAGTCTCTTTCAGGCGATGGAAGCTCCCCAAATGCAGTCACCAGCTACTTTGATCAGCTGGTAGAAGCAGCCTCGGGGCAAGCGCGCACACACACACACTCCCCTCGCCACGAGGCCGCTTCTATTGGCAGACGAAAGCTCTCTTGAAGGCAGAATCCCAGCCACTTCAAGGCGAGGCATGGCTGCCCATGTCCCCTCGCCTTTAGGTAGTCTCTTTCAGGTGATGGAAGCTCCCCAAATGCAGTCACCAGCCATTTCAATCAGCTGGTAGAAGCGGCCTTGCGGCGAGGGGAGTGTGTGTATGCGTTTGCCCTGAGGCCGCTTCTACTGGCCAATCGAAGTGGCTGGTGACTGCATTTGGGGAGCTTCCATCGCCCGAAAGAGACTGCCTAAAGGTGAGGGGACATGGGCAGCCATGCCTCTCCCTGAAGCGGATGGGGACTCTGCCTTCAAGGGAGCTTTCGTCTGCCGAAAGAAGCGGCATTGCGGTGAGGGGAGTGTGTGTGTGCGCTCGCCCCAAGGCCGCTTGTACCGGCCGATCGAAGTGGCTGGTGACTGCACTTGGGGAGCTTCCATCGCCCGAAAGAGACTGCCTAAAGACGAGGGGACACGGGTAGCCACGCCACGCCCTGAAGCAGCTGGGGACTCTGCCTTCAGGGAGCTTCTATCGGCTATCGGGGTATTCTAGCCTAGGCTACCAGCACTCCTAAAGGCAAGTTTTCTCCCCATCCCCACCACCCTTCCCCTGCCATTTCTCTTCACCTCATGTAGTTCTAACGAACGATGTGAGAAATGGCAGGGAAAAGCATGGTTTAAATAGGCCTAAATTTTGGGGATGGGGCTTAATTTCACCTCATGCCTAGAAATCATGCTGGGCCTTCCTATTGGTGGAGGCCGTATTGTTGGAGAAACACAGTATCAGTGACATCAAAATGATAAAATGTGAGTTGTGAGATGATGACACAAGCTTTGGCTTTTGAACTTGCACTCCATACAAATACACAAGGGGCAGAATTTGTGCCACAACATTGCAGTGTATATCACTTGCCCCCTATGATCTTTCATATACATATATACTATCAGTCTCAAGAGATTATCAAGAGTGTGGTAGTTTGGGCAAATTTCTTAAGGTGTTTTAGGTGAAAGCACCAAAGTATCATGAGACGTGGCCATTCAGTCTTTGATTATTTTTTATTTAATTTGGACTCCTAGGGGTACCATCTGGGGAATGCATTTACCACAGTGCTCAAAGTCAGTAGGTTGCCAGCCCTTGGCATATGTAGTAGTCCTCAGTATTTTTTATGACAATTTAGTGGTCTGCAGAAAGGAAAACCATTTGTTTATGCCATGGAAATCCAAATAATAGTACTTAGTTTAATAAGTTATGATTCAATAAATTATAGCTTAGCAATTATTGCTACTGATTCCATAGAAAAGATAAATATAAGTGATGTGTTGGGGTGAAAGCATCTTTTGCTTGCTGAACAAGGGTAACTTGTCCAAAGTCCCTTCCCACGGACATATCTAACTCAGAACGCTGGCAAGATTTGGCTTTGGCAACAGGAGGCAGGAAATGTAATGCCAGCTGAGATATTTCACTTCTTGTCCCAGAAAAATGCTTGAATTGTCTAAAATTGATGGCCAAAGTGCTGCACCACTGAATATTAGTATCCAGTTAAAAAGCTGTAAGTAACTCTTGCCACCCAACCCTTACATGTGTATACCATCTGGCTTCAAAGAACAGCTTGGAGTCTGCTCTCTCCTCCTACAGCCACCTGTGCCTTATTGGTAGGAACCTCAGTACAAAGCTGTGAAAAAAAGAAAACCAGCTTATGAAATGGTGTATGAGAGAAGCTTCTTGGGATCACTTACAGGGCTTCCTCCTTTTCTGTCACCTCCTCTGCTGCCACCAATCTCTTTTCTCACTCTTGTGTCCAGGTGATACTTCTGGATCTCTCCCCCAGAGTTGTGTTTCACCAACCTAGTGGGATATGTGATTTCTGAAATACCCCATCTTTTGCGCCAACTGGAATTTGGGATCCACCTCCGCAAATCACCAGGTTGGGGATCTGCCTTCACAAAACCTCCAAGAAGAAAAACAGAACAAAATCAACAATGGTTGTCCAAGCTGCAATCAAAGCAAAGAGAACAGAGTAGCTGGAAGGTCAACAAAGGAGTTTAATCTACTTGGAAGTCAAAATCCTTGTGCATAAATTCTGGTAGGGAAGGGAAACAGGTCATTTTGACATCAGGAGAAGGCAAAAATCTGAATATACTCAGATAAACTGCTCTAGACTGCAAACTGAACCCCAGAAGATATCTGAGGGCTAAATTCTAACGCATTCTCGATCAAGCTAAGCTAAGCCAAACCTTGGTGTATACTAAAAGAAGTCAGTCCTTGGCAAGAACACTTGCACATAGCTAGTATAAAGAAAAGTCAACCCATTCCTACAATTGACACCTACTACCTTTCAATCCTGGAAATGCTCCAGGCCACTGGACAACAATGAAGGGAATGCACTCTGCATGTACTCAAGGACTGTTTCCTTTTGTTTGTTACAATCATTTGTTTGACTGGCCCCAGCATCTAAAATACTTAGGCTGAACCCTGGGTTACTGCATTCCTAAGCATTTCAGTCTTTTTCCCATTTCCCCAGCTTCTTTCATCCCATTCATTCATGTTTATCAAGAAATCTATGGGCATGGCTGTTACCTGTATAAGCTTGAATGGCATATGCTAGAGGAATCCTCCACCCCCCCTGCCCTATTCCCAGGTAAATCTGAAAGGCGATTTCAGCCACTCTCCCCAGCTGTTGCTCCTTTCTCCACCTCAGAAAGGAACTGCAGAAAATGTGTCGATGCAGCAGAAAAGACTGCAGTCCCAGAGCTGATGGAATGTAAAAACGTGTTTATAAAGAAGAGAATGGATCTTAAACAGGGAATATATTTACAAACAGCAAATTGCAGCATCCCCCTCCCCTGGTGCCCTATTCTAAAAGGTGAGAAATTAAAGCCATTGCTGGAGGGAGAAAGGAGGCAGTACTGGAATATGGTGCTCCCTGTCACTTTGAGAAATGTATGCAATGTAACTCCCACTGCTTGATTGGTACTCCAGTGCCTGTACCTAGCTGCCTACCTCGTACAGTGCTCACTACTCCAAAGCAATACAAAGAGAGATGCGGGGGGTGGGGGGGAGAAGGGGGGGGGAAAGTTGGGAGGCCAAAGGAAAGAGTTTTTTTCCTCACCTGAATGACAAAGCAGCAAGCAGCAGAAAACTGTCAACACCCAGTTCTGGAGCGAGCGGCTCATAATGCCTTCATAATCGGAACCAGAGTTGGCACCAGCTGTGTGGCATGCAAGGGAGGCAGACTGCAGTGCCCTTTCTTCGTTTTCTTTTGCTTTGCATTGAAAGTCTAGGATTCTTACTGGTCCTTGCCTTGCCTCTCCTTGCTTTTCCTCTTTGCTCTTCCTTCTGGATTATTTCTGAGAAAGAGAAGGGTGGAAGAAAAAGCAGTTCAGGGCAGGCGATGGAATCTTTTGTAGAGGCAAATCAGAATCAGCAAAGAGTTGGAAACAGGCAGGAGAAAGACAAAAATTTCTTCCTCTTGATTATGCAGTGATGGATAGAAGAGCTTAATATGATGTGAGGGAGAACTGTGGAGAATTGCAGGGGGTGGGAGCAAGGGAGAAAATGGACACGTGAGCTACAAAGATCCCTCCTCCTGCCTTTTTAGCATGGAAGAGCCGTCTCTGGTGCTCGCTTGCTCTCCAGCTCCATACACAGACTTTCTATATGGACAAGCATGAGAGAAGGAAGTAAAACTCACAAAAGGAGAAGGGTATCATATACATATATATCAGCCTCCTACGTGCACACATAAACTGACTGTTGACAATGTACAAGTCACAATAAAATGTACTAATAAATCATAGGCACAATGATCATTTATGTAAGGAGCTGCCACTTTTGGAGATTGACCAGATTCTCGATTTTATTGAAGCTTTTGAGTTTAAAGTCAAAGATTTTGTCTTCCAAAAGGTTCAGAATGCCTCCCACCATTACCAGGAGCCTATAAATTCTGCTTAATTCCACCCCCTTTACTCAGGTCAGAAGAGTAAGCCTGACCTATTTAGGTGAAATGAAATCTTATTTATAAAATCATTCCAAGCGAGCCAGCAATGTGCAATCTTGTATAGGTATCATTTCTATATAGAAGACAACACTAAAGCAAACTGATCAGCAAACCTGGTACACCATGAAGATTGTGCCTAGGATACTGTACTTCCATTGACAAGTTTGAGGCACTATAGGTAGCCCTCAGTTTACGTCTATTTGCTCAGCTATAACTTGGAGGTCAAGTTTTATGGCCATTTTTTTCAGTGATACCGTAATTTTGGTTATTTAAAGTTACAGTGTCACTGAAAAAAATGTACGTAAAACTGGTCCTCCAAGTTACAGCTGTAGTAGTATCCCCACAGCCATATGATCACTATCAGGGCATTTGTGTGTCCAGCAGGTAATTACTGTATGTTGCAAAGAGCCATGGTAATGTGATCATCATTTGTGACCTTCCCCACCAGTTTCTCATCTGCAAATGTGGAAACTGGTGAGGAAGGATGTGAAGCAACTCCAGTAATTTGTTCCTGTTTTTTTCTTTTTTAATACAATTCAGTTTTTATAAAACTTGTTTTAGTAGTCAACTGATACAGGTAAATAAACTGTGGCTGTACCCAAACTGTCCTCCAACCTTTTAATAGGACCCAAGCTATAAAGTAATTGCTGCAATTTGTTCATTGTTTTAAGTATCCTGCCCTACCTTTAAGTTACATGAGTGGCACATTTAGGACCAAGGATTTTACAGATGCAAATTTACATCTACAAGATGCAATTTTTTGAAATCACTTATTGTCTAAATACCAAAAAGACCTTCTTTTTGTTCTTTATTGCATTATCGGCTTTTTAAGTTCTCTCCATAACCACATCCAGGCCTTTTTATCATAAAATGCTAAGTACCCAAACATATTATTGTTTTGATTACTGTAATTAAAATAAAGACCATATATTTTTAAGTCATGACTCTCATGTTTTTTATAACTTTTCTCTCACTTCTGGTTAAAACCAGAATATGGTTGCTTCGACAATAGTCTGGAGTTGTTCTTTTATTAGCACAAATTTTGTAAAGGACACAAACACTGACCATCTGTTACATTATAATGATTTCTGTATTAGCATCCCATTTTAAAAAGCCTTTTAGGATAATTTCCTCCATTTCTATGTTGCTGTATTAGCCTAAGGTGAATCAAGAAGTTATAGAGAATGTCCAGGTCTCCTAGTTTTAATTAGAATATTTTCCCTGTAGTTGTTTTAGATTAGAAACTAGATTCAATTATCTTTCACTATGTAAATTCCTGGTGTTTGGAAAAGAGTGAAAGAGCCTTCAGTTGTTTCCATTCATTAATAGTACTATTGTATTCTTGTTGTTTTTATTATTTATGCCACCAACTTCATTAGAAAAGTAAAATTTGTGGGAGAAACATTTTTACTGTGAAGAACAAAAATGAATAAAAACAGACCGTGGCAATTACTGTGGCATTATTAAACAGTAGCAGACAATATAAATAGAAGCTTCTGGTAAAAGTTGCTGAATATTTCCAGAGACTAAAGCAGAAGTAACATGCATCTCAAATGTATGCTTTTGCTGTGTACAGAAAAGAATAGGTTTGGGTGTGTGTTATCATTCAGCTGAAAAAGAAAAACATGAGGGGGCAAGAAATTCACCTTGCTACACTCCTTCATTTAACCAAGTTATCATTTTAAAGTGATATCTGGACCCAGTCATTATATATAATGTGGAATTTCCATGTTAATTTCTCATACAACTGTGAGTCAAAAAGCAATGTGTCTGGCATGCCAAAGCTTCTGTGTTGAAGCAAGTGCAACCTGAGTCTTTGATTGCAGAAGAAGTTCTCAGAATATAAACTGCTAGTTTTGTATGCTTAGGCTGAAAAACAACTTCTGTCCCAGGGCAGTAGCTCTTTTGAATTCTGATGTATAGTGTACTGTTGGTTTGGTGTCAAGGGTTTCCAGTTCAATGTGTGAAGGGTGAAGGATATGTGTTTGTGTTTATTTTCATGGTCATGGTCATGATGTGCACTGAAGATGGTGTTTGATTTCGTTGTACAAGGTGCAATGACAATAAAGTAAACTAAACTAAACTTATGATTCTGTACCTCTCATTTTAAAAAAATGGAGCTTAAAAAAGAAAAAAGAAATATTTTAGGTATTGGTAACTGATGTAGTAATACTACAAGAGATGTGTTTTTCAGAGGCGGAGCTGGCGTCGCGATGATACAGCATGTGATCTTGGAGGTCTGAGATTGCTGCCGATATCTTTGCTCCTGGATGGTCCAAGTGGATCTAAACCGTCCCGAAGAGATGGTGAATGTAAAGAGCACATCCTGTCGATCCCAGGGATATCACAAAGTCCCTGGTAGATCCAGGAGAAGCTCTTTTTGCCAGCGGCAAAGAGGCAGCCATTAAAGCTGCTAAAGTTGGGACAGCTCCGAAACGAAAGAGAACGAAAGAGAAAGTGTGCCGGTTTGGTGAGAACTTTTCTTTATTTAAAGATTTGAGAGGACACCCTACGGGAAAGAAAGAATCTGTAAAAGTTTTTTGACAGAAACGGAGAAGCGGTGATTTTAAACAGGAATGTCAAAGTAATTTTTTTTTTCTTATTGCTGATGATCCTATATTTCGAAACTGAACTGGTTTTTTCCTTTTTTTTTATTCTACTCTTTTCTTTCCCCTTTTTGATTTTATAATATAATAAGCCAGAGACTCCCTTTTAGTCTTTTTTTAAAAAAATATTTTCTTCCTTTTTTAACTAATTCTTATTATACTCTGCCGGAAAAGGAGGGGGAAAGTGAAAGCTAAAAAAACTTTGTAACACTGCCAACTAGAGGCTTGGAAATACTCTACTTTTCCTTTGACCAGACAAAGCTGAGAAAGAATTGAGACTTTTTTTCAAGGACACTGCCTGTTTGATAAGATAGAGGGAAGAGCACGGGAGAGTATTATTGCAGGTGCTCTTCTGGGTTTCTATCAACAGCTGGAGTCTGGTGTTGAAACCTAGCGGGGGGAAAGGTGATATGTTTTTGGAGAAGAGAGTTATAATAAGAGCCTTGGATAATTAAACAAAGTGCAGTGTACTCTTTTTACTTTTCCTAAGTTGTGCTATCCCTCCTCATCAGCTTTATTTTATTTCATTTTATCTTTTTTTAATTTTTTTGCAATAGCTATTTGGATCTTTGGCTTTGTTGGAGCGTGTCTTTGTTTTCCATTTTTTTTCTTTGGAAGTCCAATCTCTATGCTTGCTTTTTATTTTAAAGGGAAAGCTTTAGTATTAATGTTTCCTTTTTTTAAAGGGAATAGCCTTTTTTTCTCCTTTCCTAGTATTTTTGTTTTTTCATCTACCTTTCTGGTTTATTTTTATGCACTCTTTTCTATTTGAGACCTCTCAATTGGATTAAGGTGTTGAAGAACCTGAAGAATTTTTTCTTTTTTCTTTTCAAGCCTTTTTCTTCATCTAACCACCAATTGGATTAAGGTATACAAGAACCTGAGGAAATTTGTCCTCCCCCTTTTTTTTTCTTTTTTTTATCATTACTATTTGGCTTCTTTTTTCTACTATTTTTATTTCGAACTACAATTGGTTATTTCACAATTGGATTAAGGTTTAGAAGAACCTGAAGATTTTGAATTGCTTAAAATGAGTAGGAAACTAACAGCTCCTGGTTCTTCAACTTCTACTTCCTCCTCTCCACCATCTGGAGGACAACGTTCAAAACAGACAATGTTAAAGCAAGAAAAAGAACAAGAAAAAGTGACTCTGCAGATGATTATGCAAGGAATTCAAAATATTCAAGCAAGATCAGAGAATATTGAAAAGAGAATAGAGAACATCGAACAAAGAACAGAGAACATTGAACAAAGAACAGAGAATATTGAACAAAGAACAGAGAACATTGAACAAAGAACAGAGAACATTGAACAAAGAACAGGGAAAACTAATGAAAAAGTGGAGAACATCCAACAAATGATGTTGAAGTATGATGAGAGATTCCAAAATATTGAAGAAGATAAACAAAGAGACAAGAAGATTGGAGATATTGATAATAGATTAACAGTGGTTGAACAAGATAAAAGTGGTATGTTGAGATGGGAGATGGATAGATCAGAATTCTATCTTAGATTCCAAAACGTACAGGAAGAAAAAGGACAAAATTTAGCTGAGATAATGATAGAAATACTGGCTGAAGCTTTGGAAATAACTCAAGAGAAGATGATGGATGGAATAGATGAGGTTTATCGAGTTTTCACAAGATATGCGATGAGAAATAGCTTACCAAGAGAAGTTCACATTAGATTTACAAAGAAAGCCATTAAAACGCAAATATTGCAAGTGGCAAAAGAGAAAACATTGAAATATAAAGACAAGGAGATTATGGTCTTGAAACAAATACCCAGAAGAGTGAGAGAGATGAGATGAGAATACCGATTCCTGACTAAAATGCTACTTAAACAAGAGGTGAATTATAGATGGCTGATTCCAGGAGGTTTAATGTTCACATGGCAAGAACAGAGACATAGAATTGACTTAATTGAGAAAGCAGAATTATTTTATACAGAATTTTTTGGAGGAAGAGGCAGAAAAAGAAATCTCACTAATTGAATTCCAAGAGGACTGCCAAATGGCGATTGAAAAGAGAAGGTGCAGTAGGTGGAAAGGTAGAAGCCAAAGAACAACGTGAACCAAGATCTACGAGAGCTGCTAAACCTAACTACAAAATATAACCATGGAAGAGAAAAAACTGATTACAATTAATATAAATGGACTTAACTCAGCCATTAAAAGAAGGAAAACCTTTCATAAATTGGATAAATTAAAATTTGATATAATTTGTCTACAAGAAGTACATATTAAAAAACAATATGAACAATTGTTGATACAGCCAAAACTAAGGAAAATATTTACTTCCTTGACACAATGTAAGAAAAGAGGAGTGGTTTTATATATTAAAGAGACTATCCCAGCAAAATTGATGATGACGGAAGAATACTAATGGTGGAAACAATGGACAATAATATGAAAACACTCCTGATTGCAATCTATGCCCCGAATGACAAACAAGATGAATTCTACAAAAAATTACATATGAAAATAATTGAACTGGACTATGCTAATATAGTTATGATGGGAGATTTTAACGGAATTGTAGACAATAAATTGGATTATACAGCACAGAAAACAATAAAGCAAAACAGAAAGACTCTCCCTAAATCTTTTTTTAAAATGGTAGATGAAATAAACTTAAAAGATACATGGAGAGAAAGAAATGCTAAAACTAAACAATACACCTTCTATTCAAATAGACACTTATCATGGTCCAGAATAGATATGATATGGATGTCAACAGAATTAATAACTAATATTCAAGAAATAAATATTGAAACAACTACTTGGGCAGATCACAATCCAATGACAATTAAATGGAAAGGACAAAAAAGAAGATCTAGATGGACGTTAAATAATACTATTTTAAAGGAAAAAGACTTCACACAGTGGATGGAGAAAGAATTGGCTTTTTTCTTTAGAGAAAACAAAAAAGAAGATACATCAATTCAGAATGTATGGGATAGAATGAAGGCATATGTTAGAGGCTTGATAATAGACTATACAAGGAAAAGAAATACTATGAAATGATTAGCCTCTAAGGCCTTAGAGAATGAGTATAAAAGACTTGAAAAAGAGCTACAGAAAATGCCATAGAAAAAGGAAATCAAGCTAAAAATTGATATAATTAAACATAAAATGGGTCAAATAGAAAAAGAATTGGCACAGAAAATTAGAGGTGCTAAACAGAACTACTTTGAAGACGCAAACAAACCAGGTTAGCATACAAATTGAGAAAGGAGAAAGAATCAAGGAAAATATTGCAATTAACAGATGACCAAGGCCAAGTTTGCTATGGTAGTAAAGAGAAGAAGGAAATCATTCGAGACTTCTATGGGAAACTATATATGCAAGAGAATATTGATGAGGAAAGAGTTAAACAGTACTTACAGAATGCTAATTTACCTCAGATGCCTAAAGAGATTGAAACAATGTTAGAAAGTAATATAATGATGATGGAGTTAACTGAAGCACTCAAGAAGCAAAATAATGGAAAGGCACTAGGCCCAGATGAACTTCCGGCAGAATTTTACAAAACATTACAAGAATCGTTGAATCTTCCATTGCTAGAAGTTATGAATGAAGTTATGTTAAAGAAGAAGATACCTAAATCATGGTCAGAAGCCTATATTACACTTATTCCAAAAGAGGAGGCCAATCCATTACAAATTAGAACTATAGATCTATTTCTCTACTAAATGCAGATTATAAAATCTTTGCTTCAATATTGGCAGAAAGACTTAAAAAACATCTAAATAATTTTATTCATCCTGATCAAAATGGATTTCTGCCAAAGAGACAAATTAAAGATAATATGAGAGTAATCTTGGACACCTCGGAATACTAAGAGGCACATCCTGAAAAACAAATGGCTCTGATATTTCTAGATGCACAGAAGGCATTTGATAATGTGAATTGGTGAATCATGTTATTACTGCTGGAACAGATGGGCTTTGCTAGAAAATTTATTCAAGCAATAGAAGCTATATACCATAAGCAAATGGCAAAAGTAATGATAGAGGGAGAACTGACAGACTCTATCAATATAAGAAAAGAAACAAGACAAGGGTGTCCACTATCACCTTTGTTGTTTGTGTTAACTTTGGAAGTGCTAAACAGAAATATTAGAGATGAAAAGAATATAAAAGGAATGAAAATCAAAAAGAAAGAATTTAAGCTGCAAGTATTTGCAGATGATCTGGTTTTCATCTAAGAGATGTGTTTTTCTGAAAAATGTTAGGTGCTTTATTAACAACATTACTTTTATTACTGTAGTCTTCTGTGCATGCACATTTTTTTTTTGTGAGTTAGTCTGGCTGTGGTAGATACGCAAAGCAAGTAGCAACGGACAAAAACTCTAATAATCTCTTCATCACATCAGGTATAGTGATATATATAAACTTAGTTTATAAAAGAGGATATATGTTCAGTTACATTTAAAGAAGCTGAAGAAGAAAAACATCATTAATTAAAAAACACATTGATATGCAGACACAGAAATGCTTGTAGGACTTGAAAAGGATGGGCAATTGAAATTAGATAATTGCAAAATGTACAAGCAGCTTTTCTACTTCCACTTCCCTCTATTAAAAGGCTCAGACATAATTGTCTTCAGAGGAGGACAGGAGGAAACATAAATGTGCCCTATTCCAACCTGGTTGATAAGTGCTGTTCACAAACCCTTGTGATGGCTTTACCTTCTTAACACTGTTGTAACAAAGGAGTGGGAAAAATATTACTGTAACTACTTTTTCCCCATAATAAATGAACAAGGCAATATTCCCATCAGGGCATCCAATTAGGACTATGGTAACAATCCTAATAGAGGTACCTACATAGATGAATATTCTTGCTTAATTTCTGAAAAGGCTCTACCTCCCTCTTTTACACGCAAAGATATTTGGGGGTCTTTGAATAAATACAGTATGAATTCAAATGATCCCACCCAAAATGGCAGATCGCTCCTTCCTGCAACAAAGGTAAAGAAACTCGGGGTTTTACATGAAGACTTCATATACAGATAAAAAAATAGGAAGCCAGAAGTTGATGAGAAAAGTCTAACTAGGGGCCATTTTTCAGGCAATTCTCAACTCTAGTAAAGGAAGTGTCAACCTTGAAGCTGACCTGACAGAAGTTACCTTGGAAGCTTCAGTGTTGCCGCACTGCAGCTGAGGGATAGGGAGGGGGGATTTGCGATAGCTAGGATTTTGTAGCCAAAACAAAATACTTTCTCTTGGGAACCAAGGATATTCTCATACCTGGTCAGAAGAAGGAGGAGTGATGTCACCAAGCAACCAGTCAGTGCCATGATGGACCATGTGACGAGTGACTGTTTTGAGAAAGTGACAAACTTTTACTTTTAATTAAGTGAAAACTGTGGGACCTTCAGAGTCGGTTTTCATCAGATCTGTGCCAATATGATATATCCAGTAAATCTATTCTTTGAGGAATCTACCTGCCTCAGAGTTTTGCTTGCTATGGGTCTATTACTTGGAACCCTCACAAGAAGTCCTTTCTATCTCCAGAAGGTTGCTCTGCTCAATTAAGCTATCCCTACTCAGATGTCTATCAGAGTACAAAACAGAGATGAATTCATGGTTACTATCTTTCAAGCTAACACAGATCCAGGGCAATGTAGCATCAATTGGACTCTCCGAAGATGGGATGGAATGCACCTGCCAGCATCCAAAGTCGTTCACTAATTCAGATATGGAACCCTTTGTTTCTGAAGAAAGACTAGTTAGTGGGAAAGAAAGGAAAGGCCGGGCCCTGAACCTGGTTGCTGTGGCAACATATTCTGTGCTAATTCAAATATATCTATGCAAGGTGAGCAGCATTTGAGCTCACAGTACACCAGTTTCGGGGTATTTGTTTGTCCTCATGGAATCTAGATAGGCTGCTTAATGTACTATCAATGCTAGAAAAGCTGCAAAAATTGTGCATTTTCCATTCCTTACAGGGAGAGATTGCAGCTACCTCCTTCTGGTCTAGCTGTTGCATTGGGTTTTTGAGATAGCTCGTGTCTATAGCAACAAGCTTACAAGACTGACAGTGGAAGACTTTCTGAGGTAACTGTGGGGGAACACAATAAGAGCTGGGGGTGTATGATGGAATTGCAGGCAAATTGACTAGGAAATAAGTGTCCTGTTGTTTCAACTTGTTGGTCTGTAGGGAACAAATTCTTATTAGGCAGGCTTTTATCTGATATCAATGTGTCCTTTTTTCACCAGTCCCTACTGCCCATAAGGGTGCTTGAGTTTGCAAGGTAACATTTGTTGGGGATTTTCCCTCCTGAGGAGAAATATCAAATTTGCATTCACCAAGGTCTTTATGCAAGTGTCTGCAGCCACTCTGCCTTTTTCATGGGTGTCAGAGGCAAATGGTACTAATGTGGCGGTCATCTCTATGGATGTTACTGTCAGGTGAAATAAATTCTGCTCTTTAAGCAAGCAAGGTAGATTCTCCAAGCTAACAAGTTGATCTGCTGAAAAAGTATCTGACTTTCCACTACCTGACCTGAAAATGTTCAGCAGCCTCCATTTCAAATTCAGAAGAAACAACATTGCACACACTGAGAAGAAAAAGAGCTAGATACCAATGTAATGCTTTACACTATCACAAGTTCTGCCTATGTTATTGTGCTGCATTGCAACAAAAATAATACTTAGCTTCTACACAAATTAGCAAGACTTTCTTCCCACTGGGCTCGAACCAGGCATTACCATGGAATAAACCTAGCAGTTTGGTCACTAGGAATTAGAAACAACAGATAGCAAATAATCAATTGATCAATCACTCAATCAATTATCAAATTCCTCTAGTCCTGTTTTACTATTCTTTCCATAAAATCTTGTATTTACAAATACACAAAAAACACAGGCGAGAGAGAGAGAGAGAGGGATAGGGAAGGACGGAGAAGGAGAAGGAGGAGAGGGAGGAGAGAGAGAGAGAAGGAGGGAGAGAGACAGAAAGAGAGAGAGACAGACAGACAGAGACAGAGAGAGAAGGTTACACCAAATACGTATACAGAATTTGGCCTTTATTGTTGCATAATCTTGATTTGAAGAATAAGAATCCTTAATTCGCTTTCAAAAGCAGGATAAAATCTGGACATAATTTCTCACTGAAGTTCTACTCTTGTCTATCTCTCTCTTCTGCCTACATGTTTTACTAGTTGTAGCAAAGAAGAAATCTGAAGAAAGCAGGAGGAAACAACCTATTCAATAAGCAAAAGGAAGTCAGAAATTATCATTCTTTGATACTCTTCTTCTCTACCTTTGAATTATACTTATACCTCAGCAATGGAGTGCAGGAAGGCACAAAGTCACTGCTCAGTTGGGAGATGATGCTATCTAAGAAAGCATAGTGGATAAAATCCAGGAGAAATTCCTGATGTTGCCTACTTTGAAGATGCTGTGAAGACAATGCCATCAGAAAGTTAACAAATGAACAAAATTTGTAGATGGGAAAGACAACAAGAATATTAAATATTAAACCAAAGCGAAAACACCTTGTTCCATTGCATTAGACCTACGACCCAGACAAAGGAAGGAAAATTCTCCTGTGAAAAGGCAGGTAGAAAACCTTGAGCACTTGGAACTTAACTGATAAAGCAAAACAATTGAACAGGCAATTTTTTAAAAAGGCAAGAGTTTAATCAAGTTCTATTTAAATTGCATGCATGCATTCATTCATTCATTCATTCATTCAATGAATGCAATTTAAACGGCATTCATTCAAAGCATCTCAAAATGGGCCAGGTTTTCAGGTGTCATTCTGTTACCAGGATGTCCAGCAGCTCATTCTTTATTTGAGGAATATAAAGTAAGAAGATACAAAGGAAAGTGCCAGATTTTATAATTTCTGAAGCAATAAATATAGAGATAATCTCCCACTAGTCTCAAAAACATTCAATATAGTTCTACCTCAAGTAGATCTGCACTGTAAGGCAAGGGAGCAGTAAAACTCCCTGCCTTGGGAATTAATTGAACATTTGGGTAATGTTTTTTATGTTTTTTATTTTTATCCAATGTTTTAGTTTAGCTACTGTATTTGACTTATTTTATGATGTAATGTAATTAAATTATTTGCATAGTATTTGCAACATATTACTATATCAGTCAAAAGAGCTGTTAGCGGCAACAATTTTAACTACATGAAATTCAGTTTTTATGTGCCTGGTCCAGGAATGACAGATGTTGTCATAACTCGGCATCTCAATAAAGCCTAGAAATGTCTACGGCAATTCTAGATGACAGGGTGCTTTCTTACCATCTGTAAATCTGTGAAATCTTCTCAACAACACTCACAGTTGCCTTTCTGCACTTTGGGCATGATAAAGAAAGATCTTGGTTTACTGGTTTTGGATTCTCTGCGAAGAGATGGAAAGAGTCATGTATAAGAATTTCCATTTTCCCTCACATAAATCCAAATCTCTACCTTGATTTTGTTCATTACAACTATGAACCAACCTCACAGGTTTTTTGCGCACAATCTATGATCCTCATCTAGATCCAAAGCTACTTTCTGAACATTAAAAGAGGGAGCTCCTCTTATCAAAATTTCTAATTTTTTCCATCGGAGCACATAGTGAAGGGAAAACACTACAGGAACTTGCCAGCCTAGCTTCTAAACCACACATGAAGTTTGGGTTATGTTTATTGTGTTTAAATCTTTCCTAAATAGATTTTATTCCCTCCCCAATTCCAGTAAGTATACTTACTTTGAATTGGATTCAAATATGCTACATGTTCTTGATAATGGGAAATATAATCAAGGAAAATTCTTGAACACTTTAAGAAATGGTTGGAATTGCCTAAATAAAGAAGAGAAAAGTAACTGAATCGTGGGGAGAAAATTAGGAACAGCCATTGAGGAAGCATTTCCCCCAGCCATGATGAACTCCATAAATGTTAGACCAACTCCCAGTCAGCATACAAGACTTCCAATTGGAAAAAAGAGATGGGAAGAAACAAAAGAGGTCAGTCAGAGAATGCACAATCCTGTTAAAATTCTTGAATGTCTTGTGGCTTACAATATTCTGAAAAAGGTATAAACATTTAGTTTATTCTTGTTTTAAAATAAATTTATATAGAATAAAAAATGCTGGGAATGGTATTCTTCCAGATAAATAATTAAGTAGCTAAATTATTATATGAAATATTTAATTTCTAGTGTAGATAGCTAGAACTTAAACATTTCATGTAATAATTTTTATATTTTATTTGGATGGTAATTCCAGAAGGTAAGCTAAGAAATTGCTGTTTGAAACTCTACGGATATTTGTACAAACCAGTTAGTGAGATCAACTAAAATGAAAAAACATTAATATATAGGACACAGCCAACTCAAATTTACTTTTTAGCTAACTTAGGTGAGACAGTAAATGGTTTAAATTAGTTTCTGGCTACAGAATTAGCTGGATGAAATCAAAATGACTGGGACTCACTCTAGGCAGACAGGTGTCTTTATACATGTAGTTTATCTATAGTTTAGTTTATCTATCTAAATGATTATGACCATTCTGTTCTAGCTGAACATCAATTATGAAAATATATGTTACAGCCAGCTTGTAGTGGTTAGGGTGCTGGCCTACAAAATCAGAAGATTGTGAGTTCTAGTCTTGCCATAAGCATGAAAGATGGCTGAGTAATTTTAGTCTGTCATTCTCTCTCACCCCAACCCCTCTCACAAAGTTCTTCTCATGGAGATAAGGAGGAGAAGATAGGAATATTATATATGTTAACCACCTTGACTTACTTATAAAAGTAATAAAGATGGGATAAAAATTTAATAAAAAACAAATCTTCTGTAATCTCTTTTAAATTACTGTACATAATGCATTATATGTAGGATAGCCTTTGATAAAAGATCAAAAACTATGGTTAAATAAAACTGTAGCAATAGAATGACTATATGTAACAGGATTTGGATTTTTATTATGATGTTTCACTGAAGCTTCACTATTCAGTTATTTCTTCTCTGTTTCAAGGGATTGTTTTGGGCACTAAAGGTCCCTCATCAGTTTCTGCCCAATCATTAAGATCACTTTTAAAAATCTTCCACAAGATTTCCATCTCTTCAAATGTCTGAAGGCCTATTAGATGAAAAAAAGTCAGGATAAAAATGTCTATAACTTGTCAAAAATTAAAGCTCTAAAACCAATTGTAATTCCAGAGTTACTGGCATTAAAGAGAATTGTGCTTTTAATTACAGGAGATAATCATAATTATCTTAAAATAAGAGATGATGAAAGTAGTGGACAATTTTAATCTATGAATCAGATATGGCTCATTAACTATCCAGTCTGTTGAAACCTGGAAAGAACCTTTCACCACTCTCACCCTTGTAAAAAAAATAATTTGCTTTGTGCCCTTCTAGACTTGTAAAAAATGGACTGGGGGTTAATTATGAGAAATGTGGACAAATTTGTTCTGTGTTAGGGTGTTTTATGTATTCAAATTTAGAAAGCCAGAAATGATATTCTACTATGCTCCCTTTACCTGCTATGGTCTTCAATTTCCACACATTTCCACAATTTCCTCTGCATCACTACAAGAAATAAAAGATAAAGAGTGAAGAGGGAGAAGCCATTTTTGGCAGCTAATATAAGAAACAACATAGATATCGCTTTTCAGTTTTGGTTTGGAACAAGGATTAAAGGAAATCAGAAAATCCAAACTCTACCACTTCTATTTAAAATTAAATAATGACCTCTCTTAGGCTGGGGATTGTTGCTAAAGCAGCCAATTCTGCAAGAAACAGCTGAGCAAGTTAGTGCAGGTGACCGTTACTTAAACACTGTGCAACAAGATGATTATTATATTAACACAACAGTCTGTCTCATGAGTAGGCACAGTGCCAGCACTAAGGCAATACAGCATTGTTAGTGAGCGGGACATTATCCAGGGCTGGCAGCCACAATAGCATATCTCCAGAGAACAGGAGATGGGCCTCAGCTTTGTTAGGCATATAATGAAAATCCATCAGCAGATTCAGATATTAAGAAACATTTAAACATTTCCCAGAAGAGGTAGCCAGTATAGTAAGGAGAAGCAAGATAGGCAAAGCCAATGCTAAAATATCCAGTAATGAAAATTCCAGTTTCTCACTGGCATTAAGAATGGACTTAAGTCTCAGGTGAATAAACTGCCTTAAGTCTATTCAGAATTAGTTCTCACAAAAGGTTCTCCAATCATTTTTCCTGCTTGTTGTCACCAAGTCTTTTCTTTGGTTATATCACTTAACTGAATTGGTGTTTTTGACTTCATCTATCCCCTTTTCTTGCTCTGGTGCCAAGGCAAAGAGTGTTTGTTTAAGATTTATTGTCACTGTACAGTTATCATTTCATTGCCAGCCAGTCACTGTGACAGGTCAAAATGATCTGGCAAGGTTTATATTTTCTGTGAGAAAAAAACAATACAACTGGCAGTGGGGAGGAGCCTGACCATGAATTACAATCTGATTGGATCCAGTTGGCCTATTCCTTAACACTCTCTCTCTCTCTCTCTCTCTCTCTCCCTCTCTCCCTCCCCCCACCTCTCTCTCTCCCCCTCCCTCCCTCCCTCCCTCCCTCTCAGCAGTTGTGTAGGTTTGTTAGAGTGGAAAAATAAATGTGGCACAGCATTTCAATTTTTCAGCAAATATGGAGAAAGCAGGTGGCTTTTCTTATTCCAGGAGACACAGAACTTTGTTCTGAAGGAAAAAACCTTAGAGTGACCGTGATTTTTCATTCTCCCTCTTTCTGTACTTCTCCCAGTCATAGTCCCAACCTCATGCAAGAGTACCAACTTTCTTGACCTCATTTTGGAAGCAGTGGTCTTCTGAAGCAGTGTGTTTTCTTTCCATTTCAAAAAGAGGGGAAAAAAAGCATTGCTGGGGAGTGAGGAAAAGGATTAGTTTTGAATGAAATTGCTTCCCTCTGAAGCCTTTTCTCACTTTTCTCATTTAAGCACAGAGTATATCAAGATGTGCAACCAAGTCATAGTGAAAATTCAGAACACTTTCTCTACTCACTTTTTACAAGTAGGGATCCAGAAGCAAGCGCTTTCTCCTAAACTAAGAAAACATATTAAGATAAGGCAAGATTCTAAACCAGAGCAAGTTTTTAAAAAATGCAAACTATACATGAAATATGAATGTTTGTTATGAGCCACTCAGAGTCATCGAGAGCCAGGCAGTATACAATTTAATACATTAATAAATTGTACTACATGGGAATAATGAGGATCATTCCCATGTAGTATATCTTTATGATTCCTTGGGTCAGTCTGGGCATAGAGAGCTTATGTGGCAGAAAATGACTGCCAATATACTGGTGAAGGTTTTCAAAGATGGTGGCAGTACTGAGCTTCAGGTTCAGTGACTTGTCTAAATGACAGATTTTGCCAACAACTGAGGCTGGCATCTTCAGAAACAAGCAGTCTGCAATGCAAATCCCATGCAATTGAACAGGGACTGATTTGGTTCCTGTCTTTTTAGTCAGTTAGGTTACTAAGTATCTGAATTGTGGCCTATGCTCCTTTGTCTCCAAAGCCATGGAAGAGATGATGATCCAACTTTGTTCTCTCCAAATCAAGTCTAATTTCCATCAGCTATCTTATATATCCTGGAATTTCTTTGAAGTTCTGCCTGCTATTTGATCATTTAACATTATGCAATCAGCTGAAAGAAAAATTAAAGGGTTGATTAACTTTTGCTTTCATGATGAGACCTTCCCCCAATTTCTATAATAAGCAAGTACTGTTATAGGAGTAATTTTTTTATGAGGTGAATAGAGGTCACAATAATTTCAACCCTTACATATTGTGATAGGCATTTGTCTGGCACAAGAAAGAATGGCCTATATCAATGTTTCTGAACTTTGACAACTTTAAGATATGTGGACAAAATTCCCCAGCCAGCCATGATTGAGTACAACATGTCTCTCTTATTCCATAAAAAAAGCATCTATATCTTTAAAAAAGGTGTTTTCCAATTCTGCTATACTATTACATAAATCTTCCTCCACTCCTATAATCAGAACAAGTCCTTCCAGCATTATCTTTTTTTTTTTTTGCAGAGGCTGTTTCTTGGATAATCTTTGTATGTAGGATAACATTTCTTGAAGAAGAGCATATCACATTTTTTCCAAAGATAGTTGAGGGAAAAAAGGCAAAACATTTCTACTTAATTCCTTGTCTTTGTAAGGAAAGGGGAGAACTGAAACAAGGTTTAATCATAATTCTGTCAGATTATCAAATTTTCAAGCAACTATACTATGTGTTTACAGTTTCTGTATCCTCGATTAAATGGATTATCTGAACCCCTTTCAGTCAGGATCCAGGCCTGATATTGGTCACGTTTCTTGATGATCTCTGGCAAGAGCAGGATGGGGGCAATGCAACCGTCCTTGTTCTTCTTCACCTCTCAGTGGCTCTCGATACCATTGATTATGGTATCGTTTTAAGTCAGCAGTGGAGATTGGGACTGTGAGGCACAGTTCTGTGCTGGGTCGGCTCCTTTCTCTTTCTCTCATTCCCAAGAAGTGAGAGGTCCAGCCCTCAGCTGCTATTTTGTGGTGCGCTGCAGGGGTTGACACTTTCTCCACTCCTTTTCAACATCTATATGAAACTGCTGCATGAGATCATCATGAGTTGAGGTATCTAGAGTATGATGATGACATTTCCATTTTTGGTGACCCAAGTGATGCTGTGGCCACACTCTCACGGTGCCAGAAGGCTATGGGGGCCTGGATGAGAGACAACAGTTTTGACTAAACCCTGATAAGACTTTGGATACTGGGATCCGGGATTTTGCCATATCTGACTTTGAGTGGCACTGGCCCAGAAAAATCCAGTTTGCAATTTGGGGCTTCTACTGCAGCAACCCCCAACCTTTGCAGCTTAGCAGCCTGGTGGGGGAATGAGCGGAGGAAGAGAAGCACAAGGCTGTGCAAGTGGTGGGCTGGCACACACACACACACACACACACACTCATATACACACACAGCATGTGCATGTTGGCCCATCGCTCGCAGAAGTACAACTGTGCACGTGAACTCTAACTGCCACTCATGCAAGTTGAGCTGCATGCATGCATCAGTTGAGCTGATTGCAAATAGGCCGCAGCCCAGGATTGGGAAACCCTGTTCTATTGGACTCACAACTCCTGCTCAACAAGCAGTCATGGCTAGAAGAGCCATTCTGTGTTGTGTGCCAGTTGCAACCCTTCCTGGATCAGGATTTCCTGTCCTCAGCAGCTCAGTCCTTGGTCATCTCCTAGCTGGACTATTGTAATCCACTCTACATAGGGCTAGCCTTGAAGAGCTTTCAGAAACTATAGCTGGTGCAGAGTATGGCAGTAGGGGAAGTTTTTTGGGGGGTGGGGTGGGGGGCAAGAATGACTCCTGTAACACTGCTGCTCCATGAGCTGTATTGGTTGCCAGTCTTTTTCTGGATATAATTCAATTATAATCAGGGGTGGAATTCAAAATTTTTAACAACCAGTTCTGTGGGTGTGGCTTAAGTGGTGGGCGTGTCTTGGTGGTCATGTGACTGGGTGGACATGGTTTGATGGTCATGTTATTGGCTGGATGTGGCCAACTCAATATCACTCACATCGAGGCATGCATCTCCTCGCCTGGCCTCTCATGACTGTGGGGAAGCTGCAACAGTCGTAAGTGTGAAAAATGGTCATAAGTCACTTTTTTCAGTGCCACTGTAACTTTGAATGGTCACTCCACACAAGCAAAGTACCAGCAAAGGAGGGGAAAAAAACTCCAGAGAAGTTCCTGAGATAGGAAGTCTAGTCCTGCCAAGAATGTAATAAGGGTTAATGGAGAGGCAGTTTCTGTAAGCAACACCAGAATGTTTCCTTCCTGCCTTCCTTACAGGATTAGGCCAGTAATTTCTTCTAAAAACCAGTTCTCCGAACTGCTTAGAATGTTAACAACTGGTTCTAGCAAATAGGTACTAACTGGTAGAATCCCACCCCTGATTATAATGATATACTTGACAGAGATTAAAATAAGATATGAAGAAGCCCTTTTAAAGGGTATGGGTAATCCTCCATTTATGCCCAGTTTGGGACTGTAATCTGCCATTGAGAAAAGCAAGATGTTACATGACTGTATTGCTCAACAACTACAAACTTGTATTCTTAGTTGTGGTCGTTAAGCAATCTTGCAGATTGCTAAGCAAATGGTGTTCCAGATTAGGATCATGGGATCCTCAAATAGAGAGGAAGGGAGGAGATCCTAAAAGGCTCTACTCAGAAGCTGAAAATCCTCCTTACTGAAATCCAAGCAGGATTTTTGGCCCCTGAGCAGAAAGACACTTGGCATGCAGCCTATGCCAGTCCTCCTCTACCTTCCTGAGGCACCTAATATTCTTTACTTTATCATGAAGCCTCTCTATTATCTGTTTGGATTTCAGCTCCCTCTCATATCTTGGAGCTGGCTAAAACAGCTCCCTCCCCCCAAAAAGTTCCCTCTATGTGCACAGAAAATAAACTTCTCTGGCACGAGCAGAACTCAAACATTCAAGATTTATGCTCTGTTTTTACATTCCATCAAAGATATTCAGCTCCCCTCAGCAGAGAGCCCTTTCAACCAGCCTTCAGAGGCAAGGGGGAATCCTCAGAGCAAACAGCAGCAGTTGGCAATATTTGCCTGCTGGCTTCCCCACTGTCTTTCTTGGGAAGCAGACAGAGATTACAAATGCAATCACATGATCACAGGGCACTTGGCAACCAGTCCTAAATGCAAATAAGTTGCCAAGCACCCAGATCATAATCATGTGACCACAGGAATGGTGGTGCAATATTTTAGAACAGTTGGAAGTGGAAGTGTAGTCTGTAAAGTACCCTTTCTAAGGCGGCATAATCCCAGATCATCATTAAATAAATTGTCATATGTCAAACATTATGTATGAGTTCAACGTTATTGGTCTACATCAATGTTTCTCAATCTTGACAATCTCAGATCCATGGATTTCAATTCCCAGAACTGAATAACATAGTGTAGCACAGTACTATGCCCATCACAGAAAAAATATTTTGTGAAATGCTTTTATATGCTTAGTTGCTTTGTGAATCAATTAAAAGGTATACTTGATAGCTATGCAGAAATGAGATTTTAACAGCATCCTGACACCTTCCACCTCAAAACCCAAACTTTCCCCACTAGTCTTCTCGTGATAGAGATTGCCTTTATCTAATAATGATTACACTGCTAAAGCATAGGAGTTACTGACAATGAAATATTTGTCAGCAATAATCAAATACCCTACAATTCATCACCCTTTTAGTTATCATTTAAGAATTATTTATTTACCAGACTCCTCAATGCATTCAACAATGACAAGGCTTTCAATATACTGACTTTACTGCAAAAGTTCTTAAAAATTCAGGGAGATATTCAGAGATGCAGCTACTTTAAAGCAGCCCTTCTTGAACTACAATGCAGTCAAACATCCATAAGGAAATATTTTATGCTATTTTGTATTCTGTTATAAAATGTTTTATGATAATTTCTGTCATAAAACATTTTATATAGTTTGCCAAATTTGAAATTTCATGGGTCCTGGATTTTGGACACATCTGTAAGTTAACCCATTTGAGGTACTGTGTCTTGATTAGAAAAACTGTTGCCCGATGAGGCATCATTTTCACCAATTAAAGGTGAAACAAGAGCTTTAGTACTCCGTTATATGGATAAATTTAACCATTTAACCAGGCAGCCATTACATAAAGCCATTATATATATTCATTATATAAAATATAAAGCCATTATACATACATACACACACACACACACACACACACACACACACACACACACATATATATACACACATACACACATACACACATACATACATACATACAGGAGCGCCATCAGTTGAGACTTTCAAGGAGAGATTGGACTGCCATTTGTCAGAAATGGTGTAGGGTCTCCCGCTTGGGTGGGGGGGTGGACTAGATGACCTACAAGGTCCCTTCCAACTCTGATTATCTGTATCTAACATACATACATACATATAAAGCCATTATATAAAATATAAAGCCATTATATAAAGGAGGCATGCATAAGCACACCAGAGTGCCTACCATCCCTGTCTTACTGTCCCCATTTATCTGTATTTACTACCTTTGTTCATGTTTATGTTCATACTTATACTTGTCTTCTACATGTTTGACAAACAAACAAACACACAAACAAATAAATAAAATATAGGCAAATACTTGATTGTTCTGGTCTGCCATCTCCTGGCAAAATTAAAATACTACATTATTTTCACACACAAGAAAAAATTATCTACTTATTGTATATCACAAAGTACACTAAATTCTCCGTTCAGATAAACTTGTCTCCTAATCACTTATTTCCCCACCCCTAAAAGATTTAGTTTGTTTTTCAATTGCATAGCATATATGTTACATTAAAGGTAAAAAAAATCTGAAGTGATTTATTTTGGTCTGATTTTTCTATTTCTCTAAACCCGGAATTTTAACAAGGGTGGGTAGACTTTTTATATCCATTGTAAAAGTTATTTTCCCCTCACCGTTTCAAAAATATTTTGTTAACTTTCCAGTTTAGCCTCTACACCTGGGATTTCCTGATAAACTTTCATGGAACTACTAACTGGGTCTACAGTACTCTGCTTATCTTTTTCAAAATCAGCCAAATCAAGGGGCATTTTAAATAATCTATAAAAATGATTAAAACTGAAAAATAAATATGCCAAATTTGAAGATGTTTATCACAAAATAACTATTAAAATTATAAGACACTTAATCCTAACAATATAAAGGAATTTCAGTAAATAATGAAAAAGGTTTTTTATGGCATTAAAAACTTAAAATATTAAGGAGGAAAATACCTTTTCATATCAAATTAAAACAAGTATTGAAGTAGCCAGTTATATTTCCAACATAAGACAGTTCTACAAATTTGGCCCATACCTAAAAAGGCTCTGCCACTTTTAAGCAAATTTGATGATATGGTTTCTTATAAGGTAATCATAACTTTGACACCATTCATAGAGATAAAAATGGCTTTTAAGTAACTTAATCCTCAATACAACCATTTTCAATTGATCCCAGAAACAAACCAAGAACCAATCCTTCTGATATAAAATTGGAATAATATAATGTAAATATATCCATGACTTTTCATTCTGTACCAATTGAAGTTTACAAACTGCCTTCAAAGGCTATAGATAAAATATTGCAATACAGTAGTTGAATCTGCATGTAATCAGAGCCTAACAGAAGCAAGGCTGTTGCCTAAACTGATAAAATTGTGCTACTTGGCTTTATCTAGCAGTTCTCATAAAGAATGCCAAGCTCACTAGCACCCCACAAAAAACAAATTTAAGAACTAGGGGTCAAACCAGCAGGTTAATTTTGAAAACATGCCAAGATCTTGTTCTTTCTTTTAAAAATATGTATAAAAAAGAGTAAGCATTTTTTCCAACCTAAAGTTCTTACCACATCAACTGGTTTGAGCAAGGGGCATCCCTGACCCTCTGGGAGTCTTGAAAAAGATTTACTTCCAGCATCTTTCAGCAGAGTAACCATTTCCTTCTTTAGCCTTCTTTCTTGTCTAGCTTTGCAGCTCTGGCTGTAACATAACTCACTTCTTTACTGAGAAAACTTTCTATAACCTACAGTAGATAGAAACAAAAAACCAGAAACCAGTTGTAATTGCCATTTAGTTTAGTAGGATGAGAGATGGAAGTAAATGGACAGTTAATAGGAAGAACCATACCTTTAATGATTTATCTGAAGTGATTAATAACAAATAATGTTGTTTCAACTTCTCACACATGCATTTTATATAAAATAGAATTGTGAAAGATAATCTAGTCCAACACACTGCAATGTGCAGGAAAACCAGTTAAAATGTCCTTGAGAGGTGACTGTCTTACCCCTTAAAAACCTCTAGACAGGCAAGCCACAATTACCGTAGGTAGATTGTTCCACTATTGTGAGAAAGCTGTTCATTCTATTTAAGAGACTTAAATAGTTGTACTTTGTGCCCTTGTGAAATTGTCTCTCTTTCTGCTTCTGAAGCCACAATAGTTTGAGGAACAAAAACCCAGATCCTCTTGTGTTTGTTATAAAAAGCCCTATTAAACGGTAAAGAGACTATGCAGGAATGAACCAATGTGTTTTAACCAGAAAATGAAAAATGCTAACCTTTGGGTACCATGTCATTGAACTGAATTTAAGAGATAGAGACAGAGACCCATTTTCGGCCTGGATGGCCTCCTGAGCAGTGCTCTGCCAGCCAAAACAGGGAGCAGTAGGCTACACACGTCCTGTTTTGGTCGGCAGAACACTGCAGGAATCCATCCAGGTTGAAAATGGGCTGCAGAGGGGCTACACACAGCTTCCCCTCACCCTGTTTTGGCTGCAAGAGGCACCATGGGCCGGTCCTTTGCTATTTCCAGGCTAGCCCCACGGACCAGATTTAGCTACCCTGTGGCAGGCCTTGAGTTTGATACTCCTGCCCTATACCACTCCAGACAGTTTGATTACTTTATATGCAAAATTATAGTTTATCTCTTTGAGGATTTTGATGAAGAGCACATGGTTTATTAATATTGGCTTGAGAATCGACTACTCAACTTAGAAACCAAACTTTATTTAGAAGAGAAGTAACATATGTACTAAATTTGCAAGTATCAATTTAAAAAGAGTATTGGGTTCTAATGTGCAGTTCCCTGTGTGAAGCATTAAAGAATTACTGCTACAGTGGTACCTCAGTATACTCAATTGTTTCAAAACTCATTGAATTTGGTACTCAATGCATTTTGACAAGAAAATCCCAGGACTCTTAATTTGTTTGGTATTCAACATGCAAGCTAGAACCTGTCAATGTCGGTTGCCTCGCGACTCACTGCCCTTTCCACCCAAAACAAAAGGTGATGTGGACTTCTGACTGTGCTTCCAGTGCCATTGGGGATGAGGACTGCAAGCTCTGCGATCCTGCTCCAAGCTTTCCCCGTCGGAGGGTTCGAAGAGAAGCCATAGCCACCCTGTAGGGGTGATGAAATAAAGGGGGGCAACTTGCAGGTCAAGGAGAGCCGCATCTCTCCTCCCTGACTTAGAGAACCCCTCATCCAAAGATGAGGAACTGCGGCAGTCAACATGGCTACCATGAAGCTGGGAACAGCCAGAATACCTAAGACAGGGCAGGAGTGAAAAAACAGTGAACAGAGATTGTTGCTGAATGAGATGATTCTTTTTTCTTTAAAAATTAACCCAAGAATAAAAAAATCCTAGAGAAAAGGCTCTAAAACTATAACTGTTTAAGCGGGGGAAGAAAATATTTTAAAAGAGATTTTTTGCAGAAAAGTTGAGAACATCTTCTGCTGACAAAAAGAAAAGTGACTCCTAGACACCAGGAAATTTAAAGAGGGGGAAACTTGATATCATGTTTCTCAGAAAACACAACCCACCCCAATAATAAGCCATTCCTAAAAAATTTTGGGGGGGTGCCCCATCCCCAAAATAAGCCTGGGGGATGGGCATGGCCAGCACGAGTGGTGGTGCAGGCACAGGGAGAGGGGTGCAACTGTTCAGCTGCAGAGAGGGGCAAAAGTCACTCTGCAAAGCAGCAGAGGCATTTTGAGCCTTCAGTGTATCCCAGGATTGCAACGCTGAAGGTTTGGAACGGAGCCTTCAGCACTGCAATCCTGGGAGATGCTGAAGACTTGGAGTGGAGCCATTTTCATGGGGAGGGGAATTTTCCTGCCTGTTAGCCATTCCTCTTGGAGCAGGACCCTTCGAGGCTTGCTTGCTTATTTATTTATTTATTTGTCAAGCAAGTATTAGATAACAGGTATAAGTATAACCATGATTATGAACACATGAAATGGATACGAATAAAAAAAAAAGAAACATTAGGACAGGGGAGGTAGGTACTTTGGTACGCTTATGGATGCCCCCTACAGACCTCTTAGGAAAGGGGTGAGGTCAATAGTAGATAGTCTAAGGTTAAAGTTTTTGGGGTTTGGGGAAGAAACCACAGAGTCAGGTAGAGTATTCCAGACATTACCACTCTGTTGCTGAAGTCATGTTTCCTGCAATCAACTTTGGTGCGGTTTACCTTGAGTTTATATCCGTTGTTTGCTCTTGTATTGTTGTGGTTGAAGCTGAAGTATTCATTGACAGGTAGGACACTGCAGTAGATAATTTTATGTACTATAGTTAGATCGAACTGAAGGCGACGTAGTTCTAGGTTGTTTAGGTCTAAAATGTCAAGTCTGGTGGCACAAGGTATTCTGATACAAGTAGAGGAGTAGAGAACTCTTCTCGTGAAATATTTCTGGACTTTTTCGACTGTATTAACATCCGATATGTAATGTGGGTTCCAGACTGATGAGCTGTATTCAAGTATTGGTCTAGCAAATGTTTTGTATGGTCTAGTTAATAGTTTGATATTACCAGAGAAAAAGCTACATAGGATTAGGTTAACAACTCTTAATGCCTTTTTGGCTATGTAGATACAGTGGGCTCTAGCACTTAGATCATTAGAGATGAGTACTCCAAGGTCCTTGACATAATTGGGATCATCAACAAGGTCTTGACTATTCAGCTGTATTTTATTCTGATTTATTTATTTTTTGCCAATATGCAAGACAGAGCATTTGTTTGTTGAGATTTGAACCTGCCATTTGTTTGACCATGTTGTGGCATTGTACTCATGAATGGCAGCTCCATGAGCTTCATCATACTGGTGCAGCTGGCATCCTGCTGTGAGCACCTGCGCCAGTGTATCCAAACTCGCAGTGGTGCCAGCGCCTGCATGTGCAATGGCACAGCAGTCCCTGTAGGGTTTTGCTTGAAGAGGCTGTGCCGATGTGATGAACCTCACAGCAATGCCGCTGTTTGCATGCGCAATACTACAACAAGCCTTGCAGAGCCTTGGGATATGCTGAAGGCTTGGAGTGGAGCCATTTTTGCAAAAGGCAGGAAAATGGGGGGAGAGAGGGAGCTTGAGGAATGGATGACAGGCAGGAAAATTCCCCTCCCCATTTTCCTGGGGAAAGTTTTGGAATGGAGGCTTTTTGGAGAACGGGAGGAAAATGGGGAGGAGTTTTCCTGCCTGCCATTCTTTCCTCAGTCCCTGTTAAGCCTGAGGAATAGCTCCTTTCGGTCACTAAAGAAGCAGCCCGGTGGAGAGGCAAGGCGCGTGGTCATGCCACATCTTCATGGTGGGCATCCATTAGCTTCATGTATGGGTCGGATGGGTTTGAAGAGGGTAGTGATGTAGCTGCGGTACGGCTTCTGGTCCGTGGTCATGTCTCATCATCTGTGTGGGTATGGGTCTGCTTTCTACGTGGAAGTGTGGTGGTAGCATCTTGTGTGGCCCTCGTGGGTGTGGGTCTGGTGTCATTCTTCATGTTAGGTACTCGTTTGTTAATGAGGGTGGGTTTCCAAATGGCTGGTAGGCGGGAGGTATCATCTCGTTTATTCATGCTGTGTAGGGGGTTTTCTATCTCTATGGCTTCTCTGATCATTCTGTTGTTGAAGTGTTCAATTTTGGCGATAGTTCTGGTATTTTTAAAGTCAATCTCATGTCCTGTGGCTTTGAGGTGTTGGACCAGGGAAGAGTTCGGTTCTTTTTTGATTGAGTTCTTGTGTTCTTCAATGCATGCACTTATTCTTCTGTTGGTTTGTCCGATGTATGTGGTAGGGCAGGCGGTGCATGGGATTTCATATACTCCTTGGTTTTCTAACTTGATTCTGTCTTTAGGGTTTCTTAGGATGGTGGATATTTTTCTGTTTGTGCATTCTGCACAACCCTGATGCCCTTTAGAAGGCCAGATCAATACTTTGGCCACCTAATGAGAAAGAAGGACTCACTTAAGAAGAGCGTAATGCTGGGAATGATTGAGGACAATAGAAGGGGACAAGAAAATGAGGTGGCTGGAGTCACTGAAGCAGTAGGCATGAGCTTAAATGGACTCTAGAAGATGGTAGAGGACAGGAAGGCCTAGAGGGACGTTATTCATGGGTCGAGATGGGTTGGACACGACTTTGCAACAATATTGCTATCATGCCCCTCCAGTCCTTTTTTCTCTAGACTAGCCAAATCCAAATCCTGCAACCATTCTTCATGTTTTTGTCTCCAGGCCTTTAATCATCTTAGTTGCTCTTCTTTTCACTTTTTCCAAAGTCTCAAAATCCTTTTTGTAATGTGGTGACCAAAACTGGATGCAGTATTCTAGGTATGGTCTTACTAAGGGTTCATAAAGCGGCACTAATACTTCATGTGATTGTAATTCTATGCCTCTGTTTATACAACCAACAATTCTATTAGCTTTTTTGACTGTTGTTGCGTACTGCTGACTTGTATTTAAGTGATCATCCACTAGGACTCCAAGGTAACTCTCACAGTTACTATTTTTGAGCCAGGTTTCACCTAAGCATACTTGTACCTTTGGTTTTTCCTGCCCATGTATAAAACCATGCTTTTTATCTCATTAAATTTCATTTGTTGAGTACAGTCTATTGTTCAAGCCTGTCAAGATCTTTTTGGATCCTGAGCTTATCTTCTGGGGTATTGCCTATTCCTGCCAGTTTAGTGTCATCTGCAGATGTGACAAGTATCCCCTTCTATTCCATCATCTAAGATAGTGAAGAGTATTGGGCCTAAGATGGTATCTTGTGGTACCCCACTGCTTATTTACTTCCATGTAGATGTAGTACCATTAAAGACTATTCTTTAAATACAGTTTGTCAGCCAGTTATAAATCCATCTGGTGATGAGACTGTCTATCCCACATTTTTCTAGCTTATCAAGAAGAAGGTTGTGGTTTACTTTGTCTAATGCCTTGCTGAAGTCTAAACATACTATGTTCAGCATTTTTCTGGTCTACTAATTTGGTCACTTTGTCCCAAGAATGAAGTAAGATTGGTTTGACGTGATCCATTTTTAACCAGAAAAAAGCAGTTACTAGTTATAATTTTATTTGTTTCTAGATGTCCACAGATCTGTTTTTTTATTACTTTTTCCAGTATCTTCCTAGGTATTGTTGTTAGGCTGATTGGTCTGTATAAGGTGTAAATAATACAGAACTCAGGTCCCATTGTTTCCCCAGATATCTTTGTCCATGTCTTGCCTTAAAAAGTTAAATTGGAAACTAGCATGCTGTAAAGCAAAACACTAAAATGGCCTTCTCTAATAAGATGCATTGCAGATGGGTTGGATTGCAAGAATCAAAATTTTTAGCCAAGTGATTGTTAATGAATTCTGGAAATTAAAATCCTAAACTACTAAAGTCCTAAATGTAGTTTCAAATGCCATAAACTATTTCCATACATCTAAAGATAGCATTGTTTATGAAAATAATTACCATAGTGCATCTGGGAAAAGTGATTAATCATTCACTAAGGAATCCAGTTTAATGAGTTTGCAAAACACATTGAACCACAAAGTAACAAGATACACTAAATTTATACAATACAGTAGACTAAATGAGTTGGGTATTTTGTGGTTCTGCTTCCTACGGAGCTTAAAATATAGCCACTTATTCTGGGCTGCAAATATACAGATGAACACTAAGTGGAAACAAAGAGATATAATAACATATATTTTGCTATATAATGAACCAGACTTTTACTATATCTAGATCTTACATGATATTCACGTTTGGGGAAAAACTTTAATCATAGCATCTCAGTTCCCTTTCTGGTTTAAATTCTGACATGAACTATCAATATATACCTTATATTCCTCTGATTTGAATGAGGCTGTAATTCTACTGTGCGTTTCAATATCTACATACTCTAGATTCCCTTTAGATGGCAATTCCTATTCAATCTTAGATGATAGCAAAAATATAAGCAGTCTAATTTGTTTAATACTTGCTAATACTCTACTTGTACAGGATACACCAGTTATAAGAAGCATCAGGTTTAAACTCTTTAGAAAATATAAATGCCCCTGACATCTTTCTATTGGAGAGGATAAAACTAATGTGTTCAACTTCATATGCTTTTTGGATACTGATAAGCTCAGAAACCAAAAATAACTTGACAGACTTGAACAATGGGCCCTATCCAACAAAATGAAATTTAATGTGAAGAAAAGCAAGATTTTACAATTAGGGAAGAAAAATCAAAGATACAAGTACAGATTAGGGGAAATCTGGCTGAAAAACAGGGAGGGATTTGAAGTCCTAGTAGACGATCATTTAAATATGAGCCAGCAATTGCAGCAACAACCAAAAAAGTTAATACAATCCCTGGTTATATAAACAGGGGCACAGAGTCAAGATCATGTGAAGTATTAGTACCGCTTTATAAAACGTTAGTAAGACCACACCTGGAATACTGTATTCAATTTTGGTTATCACATTACAAAAAAGATGTTGAAACTTTGGGGAAAAGTATAGAAGAGAGCAACTAAGATGATTAAATGCCTGGGGACTGAAACAGATGAAGAATAGTTGCAGGAATTGGATATGGCTAGTCTAGAGCAAAGAACAACTAGGGGTGACATGGTAGCAGTGTTCCAGTATTTGGGGGACTGTCACAAAAAGGGGGTGGGGGGGCTTATTTTCCAAAGCACCAAAGACAAGACAAAAAATAATGGATGGAAACTAATCAAGGAGAGAAGCAACCTGGAATTAAGGAGAGACTTCTTAAGTGAGAACAATTTAACTAGTGGAACAGCTTGCTTTCAGAAATTGTAGGTGTGTCATCACAGGAGGTTTTTAAGAAGAGATTGGACAACCACTTGTCTGAAATGCTATAGGATCTCCTGTTTGAGCAGGAGGTTGGACTAGAAAATCTCCAAGTCCCTTCCAACTCTATTCTTTATGTATATGCAATATAGCTGAATACTGGTGACTATGAACTTTGCCAGCCAAATTAGCATTTGAGCTACGGTGAAGCCTCAGAAGATCCATGATTTATTTTTAAGTCCAGGTGTAAAACCTGACAGTAGATTAAATTGATTTTTTTTAAAAAAAACCCTAAGAATGCAACAGTAAAAAACTCCTAAGTGAGAAAAAGCAGTAATTCCTACCACTTGTCGCTACTTCTTTTGGAGACAAGATTTTTTGAGACCTAATTACCGCTAAATTAAAAGGTTATATTCATACTACCGGTATTTTCTGTTGAGAATTATCACAATCACACAAGGCTATTTTTTTTTTTCTACCGAAGCGTACATCTCCAATCCTTACACTTTTTCGAACTTCCGCCGCCGGAGCACTGCGCATGTATATTAATTCGCGGCTGCGACTTCGGACGGGTTATGACCTAAGATGGCGGCGCCCTGCGCTTTTGAGCCTTGGCTTGAGAGTCGTCTCGAGGCCCTTGGATTAGATGGAGATGTGTACGGTGGATATATACGAGGAGTATTGCGGGAAGCGGAGTGCGATGCAGAGCGGTTGGAAGGGCTGGCAGGGGCCTTGGCTGCTGGGGAATCGGTGAGAATGACGCCAAATTGGTCCTGGCCGGCTTCCGTAGCTATTTTTTTCCCCTTCCTCTTTCCCTCCGTACTTCCCCTCATATGACACTATCAAAATGGATTTCCTATCTTTTCTAGCTTCGAGGGTATATTTTATTCGTATGTATAAAATGTATCAAAAATGCGCATGAAGAATTCCAGGAACAGCTAGGTATATAGGGGTATTGAACCGAGTGTAGTTTTAATTTTTATCTCTATTTCTTATTCACGCAAAGCATCTCGAGATGACAAGTTATGTTGTCAAATCTGGGTTCAAATTTTGTTTATTCCTAGTGTTTATTGAATGGGTTTAAGTCTCTTATTAAATATCCTCATTGCTTACATTACAAATAGGAGGTTCTACTCTTCTGTCCTTGATTTCGTTAAGATTGTTCTTAAGTGTTTTGAATTTAAGTGGATGGGGAATCCAAGTAGAATCCAGAAAGGGTCAATTGACAGGTTTTGTGGTGAACCTAAGCTGCAGCAATCAATATTTGTTAGTTTTGTATCACCAGATATGAAAATCAAACAGCAAGTGAAAAATCAGAAACAACTACTTGTCATTATCTTCTGCCATTTGTTTAAATACAAGCATAAAGAGAACTTTTCAGGCAGCTGGGATGGACACATTTATACAATAAGACACATCAGAATTTTCAAAAGCCAAAGTCTAGAGCAATTAGGCTTTTTGTATGACATTAACTGGGTCTAGATGGAGAGGTACAAGTTTTTCTTTGCCCCTAGCTTTGCCTACCATTGCAAAGATGCCATATCAAGGGCTAATTGTGGAAATCAATGTATGCAATGTATAAACCTATTTCTAGTTTTATAATTTTTGTTTCATAAAATACAGATTTAAACTTTATTTTACATTGGAAAAAAAGATTGTATTGTATTTTGAAAAGTCTTAATGTAACTAAGTTTATTGTTGCAACCACAGGTCATTCCATATAATGAGCCATAAACTACAGTAGCAGTAAAATAGTTTAGACTGTAACAGTAATAACAAGTATTAGATTTAAAAAGGGCACAGAAAATAAAGCCAAGACTATCACTAAGAATGTATGCATTTCTTTTTATGGTTAAAGGATAAGAGAACAAAAATAGTAACTTGGCTACTGACAATTGGAAACATATCTGCAAGAAAATAATTCATTTTTTTGAGATTGGAACTGTGAAAGTTATTTATCAACCAACTTTAGAAACCACCCATCTCACTTTAAGAATATGTTAGTCTTTTTGGTTGCCTCAAACTTTTTGAGTCTCTTAGGTCTCAGGACTACAATTCAAGAATGTTTTCTCTTGCTTTCCACTAAAAAAAAAAGCCAGTAACACACTAGCTTGTTTTGTGGCGATGCTGCAATCCTATATCAATGTATTTCCATTGAATAAGTGGGTCTTGCATTCATAGCCTACCATCTGCTTTTATGCAACTGTTTAAAAATACTTTCTTGTGACTCACAAAATTTTCTTGTTCTGGTAATCTTATATTTATTCTATTTTTCTCCTGTTATAATTCATATGATTCAGTTTTTATTAGGAAACAATTTAAATTGGTCCATACTCTAAAATATAATTCTGTTTATGAACTGATTCCTTCGCGAAATGATCAGACTCTGTGATAAAGTTGGCATCAACTATCATTACGAGCTTCCCAATTAAGACACACTTTCTACCATTGGTAATGTAATAATTACATAATTATAAAAAACTGCATAAATTTGCATGTTAGTGGATTTCAGATTACAGACCATAGAGAATTATATTTTTAATTTAGGTAAGATTTTCTTGATTCAACTGAGTAATTTCTCTGTTCTTTATCAGGATGAAGATGTATTACAAGAAGTTTGTAAAGAAATAATTAAAAAATGGTCAGAGGCACAATATGTTGAAATCAGTGAGAAGAAAGAAGGTATTAAATGACAGTCTTTGTGGTACTCAAGTTGTTGCATGAATTGGAATATTTTTGCATGATTTTCACTACAAAAATTACTTTTTATCCCCTTGTATTGTTTTTTCCAATTCTGATTTCATGGCATAGGCTTCTGTATTCAACTGTGCAGTCTCTTATTTTTACTCTATTTCATTTTATTTTTCATTGTTTTTATTTTTATTAATAGTTTTATCTTGCTGGAATTTTTAATTTATTTCATCTGAGGCTGTAAATAAAGTTATTGTTATAATTTTGACTTTTTAAACATTGCATTCAAATTGGAGGAAATACTGATTTCTGGAAAGCGTCATGTTCATATGCAAAAAAAACGAGGACTTCCTGGTGGACTTGTAATTATTTATTCTTGCTTTCCTCCACAGATGAGATCCAAGCCATCACGAACATAATTGAAAAGCAAGCACAAATTGTTGTGAAACCTAAAGAGATCTTGAAGGAGGATACACTTCAGAAAGCTGCTCTCCTGGCACAATATGCTGAAGTGACAGATGATGAGGAATATCCTTTCTCTGCTGCAAGTCCTGAAAATGTCTATTCTTTAGCTGGCTCGTTCAGTGACTCGGGGTTGAGGTGAATTGTATTCCTTGGTTAACTATTTTTTTGTTATAACCTGCTCTGTGTTATAAATTTAGGGTAGAACATATGGAAGAACTTTAAATATGGGTCAGAGCAAAGATACTCCATGATGACTGGACAGGGATAATTAATAACCAACTGTGGTTTAATCAGAAAGAAGATTCTCATTCTACCATCTATTTAACATACATTATCTTTATGATTATGTCAGAATTAATAAGGGCTGTATACCCATATGATAGGTATTATTGAAGTAAGCAGGAAGTTACTTCAAAATAATTTAAATGACTTCAGCATGGATCAAACACACTCATGTTGGTAAGTTCTTTATTTTAGCCATGGTACTTTGGTATATAATGTTCTATATTCATAGGAAATCTCTGGTTAATAGATACCAAGAATAAGTGAAGGTTGAAGATACCTATATTGCCATACTTGATGAAAGAAAAACTGCAGGCAAATATTTTGGATTATTTCAGTAGGGGAATGGAAGATTATTTCTGGTCTCTTAATTATTTTTTCATGGTAGGCAATAGTCATGAAGCATCTTACATAGGCATTTAGTACATTTGTTCATATTCCCAATATTTTATTATCCTTAACTCAGTACACTGAAGTAAATGTACATGAAGATTTGGGAGCAGCAGCAATGCCTATTGCTTCTAACAAATGTATCCTTTGTAGGGTGTCCCTTGAAGCTAAATTTGGTCATTCTTGGAATAATAATAGAGAAGCATATTGTGTCAATAGTATAATATTTTAAAGGGTGTTGAGTCTCCAGAGGAGAATCTTGGGTAAAGAATGAAATTTCAATTATTATAGGAAAGATTTTCTTACTTACAATATTCCAGCTTGTTTCACTGTCTTCCTAATGAGTTAATTGATTAGGTACAGATCATGCAGCAGCAGCTATTTTCTTGATAATTTCTGTTGCATCTTCTACTTTATTAAATGTTTTTATTTTTCTTTATTTCACTTCAGAATAAGCTTAGTAAATTGAGAAATAGTTACATTTTTTCTCTGAGAAATGCAAGTCTGAATTGATATTTGAATGCTAAATCTCATTTTCCATAGAACCATGTTGAATTGATTTTTCTTCAGGTTATATTCTGTTTCTATGGCTTAAGGCTGTGTTGCAAGTATGTTTAGACAAAGTCAGAACTTTATGTGCTCAAAAGGTTTGTTCTCCTCAACTCTCTGTTAGCTTTGTTCAAAAATACAAACCTGGAAGACGTTATGAATGCTCGTAAGCTGGAGAGAGAACATCTACGGGATGAATCCCAGCGAAAGAAAGAACGGGACAAAGTCCAGCGGGAGAAAGACAAATTGACTAAGCAAGAACGCAAGGAGAAAGAGAAGAAGAGGACACAAAAAGGCGAGAGGAAACGGTAGCTAATAACAGCTGCTGGACTTTCTTCCCCTCCATTATCTAAAAGATAGCACAGCATGCATGTTCAGAGTGATCAAGCAGATAAGCTTTGAACATTTTTCTTTGTTTTTCCAAAGCAGCAGCATGTACTTGGCAAGGTTTGCAGGGAGAGGGGATGTTTTCTCTCTCATGATAAAAACTTTGATTTAAAATTTTCCATATATAATTTTGCTGTCCAAGAATTTGGCTGAATTGTCACAGCCAAGATCTATAACCAAAGAACTGGTGACTTTTTGTTTTTCTTGTCATTTTCTGCTCTTAAGTATTTTCACTTCTATAATATTCAGTCTACCCAGAGGATTCTTATAAGTGATAGAATTGTTGAGGAAAAATCCAGTTTGCTACATGGATTTGTCAAGAAGAGATAACACGCCATGATGGGTGTATAAGGTTGGATTTAGCATAATGCTGTAAACATCTGACATCAAATGTGAGAGAACATATTTCTTTTGTTCAGGATTGGCCTAATAAATGTATACATTACTTCAGCAAAACTGTACTGTGACTACCTTAGGTAACATGCTTGACTTCCTGCTCCATACATTCTTTTTTTTTTTAAGTAAAATTTTATTAATTTTCAAAAAAAAAAAAGTACACAAACAAAACATAAGACATAAGAACATAAGATATCTTTTCCAACAACTACTTAACAAAACAAATAAGACATCTCATTTAAGTACAATATAATTCTAAATTATCACATTTCCACACATAACTTAATAAGCATCTTATATATTCAACTTCATATCTTATTACTGTTTTCCACCTTCTTACTGTTTCTTCCTTTATTTCTATTCAGTTTTATTCATTCATATATTTCATCTTACTATATTTCATATTGTTACTATTTCATATGTTCTTATCCAATATTACTCCTCAATAAGCAAATATAGACTGACAAACACATAACAAAAAAAATAGAAAACTTCTTTTTAGAAAGCGGCTTAACCCCGGGTTATAACTTTTGGTACAGACTTAAATTAAATTCATGCTCAGCTTATATACTATTTCATATCCTGTTAAAGATTCTACATTTTACAAATATCTTCTCCCCTCTTTTCACTCTCTTAATTCTACTTTATTTATTTAATCTCAATTTAAATCATTTCACTTGTATTTTTTGTCCGTTCTTTTTCAATCATCCATTTATCTTTCTCTTAAACACAATCTTGTCCCTGTAATAACTGGTTGAAGTATGACACCTTTCTATTTTCCCCCCAAATTCAACGCTTAAAATTAAACATTATTTCTATTCTGATTCTGCTTAGTACATTCTAAATAACATTTTAGAATAAAAACAAACAAACATAATATTCTTATAGATATTAAAAATAGTATTCCCTAACAAATTAGTTAAATACACATCAATTACACAGTCCCTACAATATTTTATTGACACATATTTCAAATACAAATAAAAAATGCAGTCTTGTGTACCTTTGCAGAATCTCTATTGAGATTTTATTTTACCCTTTGTCTCTGAAAAAAAATTGCTTATAAACAAAACAAACAACATCTTGTTTAAAGTCCTTATAACTTCCCTTCGCTTTGTCTCTTCCTTCCTTGTCAAATCTAGCCTTTTTACCCCCCCCCCTCTCAATCTCCCACTTTTTAATCTCCCCTCTCTGTTGCATGCCTCTTTTCCATTGCTTTCTATCATTATATCGATTTTTCACCTTTCTTTTCCCTTTCTTAATTGTTTTTTTAGAGCTTAAATTCTTGATTTTCTTCTCCTTTTTACCCTTTTTTGAAATCATATGTCTATTAAAGATGGCTTCTTCTTCATCGTCCCAGCCTCTTTCTTGTTGCATTTCCTGGTAAGCACAAATCGCCATTTCTAAAAAGCCAAAGATAGATCCAAAAGAGCCATCTTCCTCTTGTTTTAGTTTTTCAAACTGCATTTTCAATTCTTCAAAAGACACCATTGTGAACAGAAAAGGATTTTTTTTTAAAGCAGTCCAAATGTTTTCTTAGTCTTTCAAAAAAGATAGTTAAAGTCCCAAAGTCATTTGCTCTTCCTGGGGGAGAATTCAGTTACATAATTCCAAGACATTTTTTGGAAGTTTTATTACAGTTTAATCTCTAATCTTATAAAACTCCAAGCAGTCTCCTTCAACAAACGTTAGTATAAATCATTTACCTCTCTTCCTTCCCCCTTAAAGCAAAAAGATTTGAGTTTTAAAGTATCAATATTTGAAAATATAATTTCCCCTTGGCTTCAATTTTGAAAGTTAATACCTTCTATTGCCAATACGGGTGTTTCGGATTTCCATCTGCTGCCTCCGTGGGAAGGAAAGTGAGGAGAAAAAAAAAAGTTTTCCCTTTACTCTTCCACCGCAGCTTAACGATCCTTTGGAAAACAATATATCACTTGAAAAGCCAAAGTTCCAGGGTATTCAGATATTAATTGTTGTCCCGGTTCAGCCAAAAGCTTTCTCTGTTTTTTTTTCTTCCTTCAGCACCCCTCCTGCACAATCTTTTCCCGGATGCCAGCCTCTTCATGGCGGCCATAAGACCGTCGCTGCATCGTCTTGAGAGAAGGAGGTTTAAACTGGGGGGGGGTCTGCGACACCCCCAAACCCCTCCCCAGATCCTCCCTATCTTCGGCTGCCTCTACAAGTTAGCCTTATCCTCCAAATCCATCTGGATCGGAGGCACCAAGACGGTGAGCACAGCGGGGATCGCGAAGGAACGCAAATCCCTGCTGTCACCGAAGCTGGCAAGCGGAAGTGTCGCTCCATACATTCTTTATAATCTACCATATTTATCACGAATGAACACGAAATGAGATCCTTAATGTTTATAAGATACAATGATAATTTTTACCAAATCTCAGATGACTCTTCCATTTTAAAGGCAAAGTATTTTGGAACAAGAAAAAATTTCCTTTTATAGAAATATTGTACTGTATTTGTAGCAGTGAAGTCCTGGCTTAAGTTCTGCTGTAATGCAGAAGCATAGTCACCTTAATTACATAGTGCCTAAAGTTATTGCCTTTGCTTTCCTCTTTATTCTAATAGATGCTCTTAAGCATCTTATTTTATCCTACTACTTATCCCGTTATTGTTTTATAGTGTTAGTATAGCATCAACATTTCAGTACCCAGGATTCTGGCTACTTGATTCCAGACTTGATACAACGAATACTACCCTTGCAGTCACGCTCTTAAATGTTTTAGAGTAATTGCTGTACTTTCCTGATTATCACCTTTTCCTTGCTAGTACACTAATTGATGAATTATTGAAAATTAAAGGCCAAGAACAGAACATCAAGAAAAGCTACATTAAAAGTGCCCCCATTTATTTATTACAATAGGTATTAATTACAACCTTTTATCATTTTGCTTCTTAAAGGAATATTTCTAACATTTTATGGTATAGCCATTGTGACATATACTGTTGGGATTGCTGTATTATGTTTTCTTTACATTTGCAGTGCTAAATTGTTCTGTCTCACCTGTGACCACGAGGTGAGAGTCTAAGTTTCCAAAGGAATATAAATAAACAGACAGGACCAGGAACGACAGAGTTAAATTCCTTTGACTGGAGAAGTCCTTGGCAGTCTTCCAGAAGTTGCCTGCCAAGTCCGATAACAAGACAAGACCACAAATCAAAGGCAAATGCCACACAGATAATTTGTCAAAGCTTCTATTCCAAATAAACAAGTTGTCCCGAACAAGGATTCAGAGCTAACACGCCCTCTTTTATTTCCTGAGGGGCGTGTCAGTCTCTCAAGTCAGTCCCTGATTTGACATTTCCTTTTACGTTGTATTTCACACTTCTGCCTGCGTCTTTGCCTTGCATCAAACCAGCATTCCTCGGCTTGATCCTCAGCCAAGGACTCCGGCACTCTCTCCTGATTATCTGCCAACACCTGAGGCACAACCAGGGAGGAAGGTCCTGGAGAGGAAGATGATTCCGAATCTTCCAGCAAAGCAGGCTCAAACCTCAGAGCCAAATCCTCCTCTTCCTCTTGACTCACGTCTGTGTCTCCCAGCAAAGCAGGTTCAAACCTCAAGGCCAAATCCTCCTCTTCCTCATTACTCGAGCCTGTGTCTTCTAACAGAGCAGGCTCAAACCTCTGAGTCACAACACTAAATAAGTTATATTTTCTTACTATATTTACCAATGCTCATAGGGCACTATTATTTGTTCTTTTTACATAACCTCTCTCATAACTATAATCCAGTTTGTAATTTGTGCCATTAGTGTAATTTGTGCCACTAAACATAATTATATTAACTTTCACATAACTTTCCAAATATCACCTTGGAGTTTTATGTAGTTTCATTGCTCTGAAGCAGCAGTGGAGGAAGAAGCTTTGCAACAATTGGATTCAAAGGATCATGATCATTCTAGCACCTGATGTGAATAAAGTAGAATGGCAATGGAAATTGAAGAGTAGATACAACACTTTATTGGCCAAGTGTGATTGGACACACAAGGAATTTATCTCTAGTGCAACAGCTCTCAATGTACATACAAACAAAGTAATATAATCATAAGATACCATTAGGAGAATGTAGTCATTGGTATGGAGAATGCACAAAGGGGGTGTGTGTGCTAACTGAACAGGTATTCAATGTGATTTTACTGGCCTTTTTTTTTTTTACACCTACTTTTTCTGTTAAAAAGCTTATAATTCATATATAAGCTGACCGGTATAGCTCGCTGAGTCAATTTAAAGTGAATTTCTGGGATGATATTGAATGCTGAGTTGAAGTCTGCAAAAATGATCTTGCATAGGTCCTTGGGGATTCAAGATATTGTAAAATGTAGTGCAGTGCTGTATTAACAGCATCATCTGCAATCTATTTGCTTGATAGGCAAACTGCAAGGTCTAGCAATAGTTCTGTGATGTTTTACAGGTGGGTCAGCACTAATCTTTCAAAGGTTTTCATAACTACAGATGTCAGCAATCAGTCTGTAGTCACTCAACTCCTTGATGGTGTCTTGGGCCCTGGGGATGATAGAGAATTTGAAGCAAGAAGGAATATAATATATCCCTAAAGATTTATTAAAGATGCAGGTGACGATGAGGGTCCAGTTGATCAGTACAAACTTTTAAGAAAAAGTTACTCTGTCTGCAGTGGTCAAGAGACTGAGGCTAAAGATGCGAACTATGCTGAAGGGTGTGTAGCGAGGATTAGTTCTATATGATTATGATATTGGAAAGGTTCAACTATTTATTTCCAGGTAACATTAAACAAAAACAACAATAGTTCTATTACAGGGATGACTTTGAAGTGATCACAGTATCTAAAAATACTGTTAACATTGTCCAATCATTCCCTCAGCCCAACTCACTTCACACAGTTTTTGCTATGGTAAAAATAGGAGGGGGAACTGAGTATCAGGTATGTTTACCACCTTGTTGTTTATAAAAATAACGGTGGGATATAAGTAAAACATCTATTTTCAAGGAAAAGTAAATTACCCAAATCATCAAATAGGAAATAATCTCTCTTAAAAGCTGTATTGACCTATCCAATAAGAACTGGAAGTTTACATTTTGTGTTACACTATTTCAGAATACTGGCCAGATCAAATTTGTCATGTCAACTGAACAAGTAATTCTATAGTTCTCCATACAAATGTGCAAACTGGGAAAAGTGCATTGGATCTGATATTTATATGCTCACGGTACTTGTCACTCCTTTTCCTGGGCTTCCAGTTCCAGGACATTCGGTTTGTCAAAGGAGCCAATGATAGATACAATGAACACACTGCTGGGTCCAAAACACTGCTCCCACCTAAACTGAATAAGGTGTAAATCTCTAGTTCTCAGCCCCTATTAGAAAGTACAGCTAAAAGCTTGTAAAAATGCTGGAAAAGTGAAACAAGGGAGCCTGAAGTTTTTAATTTATTTATAAAGCCCTATTTGCCAATATCTTGTGTCTGGAAGTCAAGGTATAGACATAGGAAAAACACAATTTACTGCAACAAAATCCAGTTTATTAATTAAGAGACTAAAGTCAGTACAATATTTGTTTTCATAACATGAAACATATCAATGTCAAAACTCAACCCATCTTTTGAGTGGCTACTATAGCATAGTGATATGAATTTGCTGCCATCTGCAGTTTATTCTGACAGCATGGAATGTCATATCAATGATCAAAATTGTTCCCTATATTTTCTCTTGCAATCTCAATCAATTCCTCTCATCATCTAAAGGCAATTTATGTGGTTTGATTATACTTTTTAGCACACCAGGATTTCTAAACGCTGGAAGAACACAAATATTTAAAATATCTGTGTACCTAGCCAAGGGCAGATTAATAAATTTTATCCAGACATTATACAGTTTATGTTCATGCTATATTGTTAAAACCCAAGATCTCCTGAGCCACATAATAACATGCTAATTTAATAAGTTATTCACATTCAATAAAAATATATTAAAAGATATTAAGATAAAAGCAATTGTTCAACAGTGCTAAAGTATGCAGAAGCAAACCAAGGAAACAAAATATACATTAAACAATTTTAAACCAAACTGGCTAAAGTGTAATAACCATAAAGAAAGTGCATTTCAGAACTTCTTGATACCCTTCTTAAAGTAAACCAAGGGTATTAAAAATAATACTCATTATTTTAGTTGCAGCACAACTGTAAGGACACAGATCAGATAAATGTAATATTTGTTTACATTTAAATACTTTGAAACAGGCAATGTTTTATTGATATTTAAAATAATTGCTACAAATGATTTCAAAACTTCTTTTTATGTTCCCTTTAAATGCATGGTTGGATAATAACTTTATGATAGCATCACTAATTTGAGAAAAATCGGTTAATTTTGTACTTAAGCTTAAAATAAGGTTTCAAATTCATAAATATATATTCCTTTAAATATTTTCATTTTTAAAATTTTCATACTGGGTGTGTTTAGCTTGGTTTTCTTTATGTTTCCAGGTACTCATTGTCTAAATGAAACCTTTTTTCTTTTCACAATCTAAGATTGTTTTACTAGACTGCATACACGATAGTATGTGACAGCAATTCAGTTCATTATTTTAAAGTAATAATGTAATCTAAAAGAATTTTTATTATACAACCAAACTCTCATTGTGTATACTTACAATGTAGAATGGATTTAAAAGTTTAAAACATACTGATTTATTGAACCTAATACAGTAGTTCAACCTCATTAATATACTGATTCCAACAGCGGTTAACACAGACATTGTGGCTTATGTTAACTGATACTTATCAGTTAGCTGCTGGATTCACATAAGCCAACTTTACTTCCTTGTAGTTACTTTTAATTTGGACAGAATGTTTAAACATATATGTATGTATGTATGTATGTGTATGTATGTATGTATATATATGTATGTATGTATATGTATGTATATATATATTTGCCTTTGCTTTTCAGTGCTTTTTTGTATCTCCCCGTTGAATCATAGGATTACCACTATTCATCTGATCATACAATTAATCTTGAGATGTTACTAGCTCTTGTAAAACCTTTTCCATCTCAGCTGGAACAGATGTATAGGTTGTTTTAGGCAATGTCATCTGAAGAGCACACCACAGTGTAGTACGAGCTTTACGTGTTGCTATGCACATCTCTTTAATAGCCAATGCAAGAGCAAAAACATCTGCAACATAAGAAAAAAATAGAAAATATAAATTCTTATCAACTGCTCAAAATCATTACTGACACAAACCCACACCAATATCTGCTGCTGATTTCAACAATACCGCATTATTTTTATATTGTGAGAGAAAAATATTTTATCTGAATCATACAGATCTGGCAAAAAATACCTATTCCTATCCAAAAGGAACATAAAGGAATTCCCATTTAAGAAATCCTGATATTGCTAGGGCTTAAAATTATTGTAATGAACGACAGCAAAAATTATTTGCATAGTTTTCCCATCTTTTAATGGAGTATGTTTCTAACTAAAGTGTGCAGTAACTAATCTGAAGTGGGCAAGAGTGCTTTAAATCTGATATGGGCAGTCTCTTTATATCTGTTGGCATCAACAGTTACTGAGAGCGTGCCCATGCCAGATAGCTGGCTGAGGAATTCTGGGAGTTGAAGTCCACAAGTCTTGAAAGTGCCAAGTTTGGGGACCCCTGATCTACAGAAAGGAACAAGAGGTCAGCTATACTGGACTTAATTCTTATTAACAGAGTTGAAATTGTATAGGGCAGGGGTCCCCAACCACCTGGCCGCAGACCGGTACCGGGCCGTGTAACATTTCCTACTGGGCCGCTGGTTTGCTGGGCGCCGCCATCTTGTTTGACAAGAAAGTGCTTCCAGATGAGCTTTTCCGGTTGGAAAGCGGTGTTTGGGTCCTGAAGGAATCCTCGCACCTTAGTTTCATCGAAGGGGGGGGCTTCGAATGAAACTAAGGTGCGAGGATTCTTTCAGCACCCAAGGCAAGGCGAGCCGAGCGACTGTCCCGAAGCCGTCCAGAAGCGAAGCCCATCGACAAAGGTACAAAGGAGGAGTTGAAGGTGGTGGGGGACGGCTGACTGGCCAGTCGCTTGGCTCGCCTTGCCTTGTCATGCATGCTGATGCTGGTACCGGGCCGCGGATCATTTTGTGATACCGGTACCGGGCTGTGGCACAAAAAAGGTTGGGGGCCACTGGTATAAGGGGTTCGTGTTGTAGGAACTTTAGAGGAAAGTGACCATGTCATTTTGAAATTCAATATAATACAGACACAAGAAATAGAACAAATCAAAGCAGTGTCTTAGAATTTAACAGCTATATTTCAACAAACTTTGAATTTGGAAAGGATTCCATGGATCAAAATCTTAAGGAGAAAACAATTCAAGAAGCTTGAGAAAGTCAGAAAAATGAAATTATCAAAATCCAGTCCAGCATGATGCCACTGAAAAAGAAAAATAAGAGATCCAAAAGAAACCTGCATAGTTGCATAAAGAACTTTTTGTTAAACTGAAAGACAAAAGGACAAGTATAAAAAGTTGAAAAAGGGACCCATAACTAAGGCAGAATACCAGGATATAAGCTGAAACTGCAAATATAAAGTCAGAAAAGGCTCAATGAGCTAAAATTAACAAAAATAAAAATCTTTAAACATGCAAAAAATAAGGAAAATGTCAAGGAAACAATTGGTCCACCAATGGGATAAGGAGGAAATGATCACAACAGAGAGAAAATAGAAGTTCATAATTTATTCTTTGTATCTGTCTGCACACAAAAGAAAAAAATAGTCTATTCTACCAAAAGCAGAATCATAAAAGACAGGCTAGGGATCCCAAAGTTGTTTTTTCAAGGGGCAACTAGCCTTTTTTTTTTCTTTGAAGGCATTTCGTTTCTCATCCAAGAAGCTTCTTTAGCTCTGAAGCTTCTTGGATGAGAAGTGAAACACCTTCGAAGAAAAAAAGTGAAAAACAAGTGAAAACGAAACTTTGGGACAACCCAAATTGAAAATATCCAGAGACACAAAGTCAAAATAGACAAGAAAATGGTAAGAGAACTCCTGTCCACCCTAGACAAAATTCCACCAGGACCAGATGGATTACATCCCAGAATTCTGAAGTTGCTGGCAGATGTAATCACAGAACCACTGAACCTTTTTTTTAAAACTTCTGGAGCACAGGGGAACTATCAAAAACTGGAACTGATGTGGTTCCCTTCTTTAGAAAAGGAGGGGAGAAACAAATCCAGGAAGCTATAAACCTATGAGCCTGACATCAGTATCTGGGAGGATCCCGGAAATGATAATCAAACAACAGATCTGTGAACACCCAGAAGCTAGCAAAGCTATTACTAGAAGCCAATATGGTTTTGTCAAAAACAGATCATGCCCAAATTTTATTGCATTCTTAGAAAAAATGACTAAATTAGTGGACCAGTGAAATGTGGACAAGTACCCTTGGACTTCAGTAAAGTATTTGCCAAAGTAGACAACAACCTACATCTTGATAAGATTCAAAAATGTGGACAGCATCACTACCAGATGGATATGTAACTGGCTGACAAACTGTACTCAACATGTAGTGCTTAATGGAACTAGATCTACATAGAGGGAAATATGCAGTGGCACCCCAAGATTCTGTCCTAGGCCTAGTACTCTTCAACATGTCTGTTTTAATTAACAGAAGGATAGGGTTGACATCATAGCAGTTTTCCAATATTTGAGGGACTGTCATAAAGAAGAGAACATTCTTTTCTTCAAAGCACTGTTACAAGTAACAAGAAACTTGTCAAAGAGAGATTCAACCCAGAAAATAGTGAGAAATTTCCAGTGGAACGGCTTGTCTTGTAGGTGTTCCATCCCTAGAAGTTTTTAAGAATGGATTGGATAGCCACTTCTCCAAAATGATATAAGGCCAGAGGTGGTATTCAGCAGATTCTGACCAGTTCTGGTAATGGAAATTTTTAATTTGCAGAACCAGCAAATACAACTTCTGATTGGAGATTTTACAGTATCCTTCCCCTGCCATGCCCACCAAGCCACGCCCACAGAACCGGCAGTTAAAAAAAATTGAATCCCACCACTGCAAAAGGCCTCCTGTTTGAACTAGATAGCCTCCAAAGCCCCTCCCAATTCTATTATTTGTATTACCTCTGTCATCTTGACACCGGGGGCCTCCTTGTCTTTGCCGATGTGAAGCATTGACAATTTCATCCTTTCTGCGGGATTGAACAACATGTATTGCTTCCAAGTGCTTATCAAGAGCAGTACAGATATTAGCATGAAGGGGAGAACTTCGGAGACGTTCCATCTTTCCCAGCAGAGTCACAACCTATGAATATTAACAGACAGTTTAAATTCCACACTGAAGGCCTACTATAAAAGTACAATATGAAATTGCTTTTTAAATCTTTCAAAGAACTACAGTTCTGGGGATCCAAGGCAACTGTAATTTTTGTATTTGCCGGAGTATCCCCATGCCATTCCAAGATTCTGAATTTAAGAGTTTCAAAATATTTTGTGTTTTTGAAAATTATATTGATAGAACACTATTTCAGGGTTTGTTTTTTTACAATAATTGGATCATGATTACTTATACCTGCAGGACCACTTACTCCAGCCAGTATTGGCTCAACCAGTTAAATCTATTAGGAATAATTGTTACAAATTCTTCACTTCTGCAAGGTTGGGGGAGGAACAGACTGAAGCAAGATGTCTCTTCTCTATGGTAGAACAGAAATTGTGGAATAGCTTCCAAGTGATTACCTACCCTCTCAGTGAAAACCAAGCTAATTCAGAAGCCTTTGCCCAATTTGATGTTGCTATTTTTTTGCTTTTTTATTGTCTATTTTTATACTATAGCTGTAGTTTTTGGTTAATATACTGTGTCTATTGCTATTGTTTCTACTTATGGCTGTCAGGTTTTTAGATTCTCTCATGAATGTTCTAAAATATTTTTTTATTCTATGTCCTCTGCCAAGACAAGTCTTATTTTAGACTATGAAAAATATAGTGTAACTTGTTTCACTTATTTATTTCCTTGACTTGTTCTAATTTTAATAAACTTCTGATTCAGGATATGAAGATATTTGTTGAATTAAAATATGCAAGCAGATACTTCTCAGTTTTTGAAGGTATTATACTTTTTTTATATGGTAGTGCTTCACTTTCCAACTGCTGCTTCTATTTTCATCATTAACCCAAGAGCACAAACAGGAGAAAAACCAGTAAGAGGGAGCAGGAATGCCAGCTTGAAGCAAGGAAAATTGATAGAAACTGCATCCAGTCCTCCTTCCTTAAAATTGACAAGACTGAAGATAGAACAAACTGCATCCATCATTGAATGAATTCTATAAAATTCTATAAAATTGTTTTGAGCAGCCATGTCTATTAGGAGGTGGAGGAGCAAAGCAAAGAAGAATTAAATAAAAATGTCACTGCATGTAATAGTCAATCTTTCTGTTTGGCAGAAAATTTGCGCCCATTTGGGAAGCTGATAAAATATGAGATTCAAAATTTAAATAACTCACTCTGGCTTGCTCTCGTAACTGATCCACAATTAAACGGTCAACTCTGGATGGATTTGATGTCAGTCTTGGGATAGGAGTGTTATTAGTGCTAGATACCTTCTTCCCAGGGTAATTCTTTGCAAGGGCAGATTCAGTCTGAAAAGCAGAATAACTAATGATAAGAAAGATTTTCCACACTTCAGGGATGCAAATAGTGATATAAGCTCTAAACAAAATTGCTGGATTCCAACTATTCAGCCTAACTTTCAAAAATTGTGTAAATGTGATATATTCCCTAGAAGAAGTTTGCAATTCAAAATTTCAATCATAATTATGACAATCTTAAAAGAGAATCACTTGTTAAGTTTAATAATAGAATAGAAAGTACTGAAATTTTGATATTGGACAAAACAAGATATTGGGCACTGAAGTAAAGTTTCTTTCTGGCATGGAGTATCCAAAGTATAAAATTATGTAACTTGCAATTATATAATCACATAGGTTGACTCAGCCTTCCATCCTTCTGAGGACGATAAAATGAGGACCCAGATTGTTGGGGGCAATATGCTGACATTGTAAACCAGAGAGTGTTGTAGAGCACTTTGGAGTGGTATATAGGTCTAATTGTTATAGCTGTTGCTATATCTTCTAGTTTTCCACAGCCAAACTTAAATTAGGAATTTATATAAGGATAGCATTAGGAAGAAACAAAATTATTGTTATCATTAGTAAATGATAACTTAGTTGAAGCTAAAACAGTGGCTAATCTTAGATAGCTCCTTTTCATCAAATCAGAAGGAACCTTTAGAATAAATGTGACATCAAACTGACATGTGAATAAGAATGGATTTATGGCAAACTGCATCTACTAAAAGCTGGTTTTTTAAATAAGTTACTATGAAATAACTTATAATATTTAATGAAAATATATCCAGAAAATTGCCATGCCTATTTCCAATAAGTAGACATAAGAAGAAAATATGATTACAGTGACAGCCTTGGGAATAGTACATGAACAAGAGAAAGTTTAGAAAATTTGCTATCGTAGGACTTGCAATTTAGTTTAAATTATCTTTAAACTAATTAGATAGAAAATGGTTAGCAGCTTTCTTATCCAGAGAACTGGGATTAAATGGCACAAAAATGGAATCAGTAAGAGAAAATAAGATATATATTTAATATTTTAATGCCTTGTAAACATTGAATTTGTAGTAACATCTGTGAAATGAAAATCATTTAGACAAGAAGATGGGAGAATAATATAGCTGTGTAACAATTAAATAACCAGGGAATGATGTAATTAAAATGTATAAGAATTTAGAAACGGAAAGGACAAAAAGCTTGGAGATTCTTTTGGTCAAATAAATGGCTGTTTGCCTATACTGAACACAGGTGCTTGGAAGGTATCAGAGCTTCAATGAGAGGTCTTGAGAATAGTATTTGTTTGTTTGTTAGATTTATTTGCTGTCTATCTTGCCATTATGATACTTTAGGCCTCTGATGGCGAACCTATGGCATGCGTGCCACAGGTGGTACGTAGAGCCATTTGTGCAGGCACTCAAACCCCAGGCAAACTTACCTGCACTGCACATGTGCTCACCTCCCGGTTGATTTTCAGCCCATTTGAGGCCTTTTTTGGCCTCCCAGAGGCTTGAGGGAAGCCTCTGCAGCCTTTGGAGCCGAAAAATGGGCCCGTTTCATCACTTCCGGGATTTCCGGAAATATTGGAAGTGATGAAACGAGCCTGTTTTTCGGCTTCCAAAGGCTGCAGAGGCTTCCCTCAAGCCTCTGGGAGGCTGAAAAAGGCCTCAAACAGACTGAAAATCAGCTGGGAAGAGTGCACATGCGCAGTGCAGGTAAGGCATGGAGGGATCACACCTGCATGCACAGGGGGCGTGGGCATTGCCTTCTAGATGCTGGCATGTGAGCGTGTGAGTGCGCACACAATTTTCGGCACAGGAGCCCAAAAAGGTTAGCCACCACTACTCTAGGGGGCTTACAACAATCTGTAAAATCCCTGATCAAAATACAGCCTGTGCATCACAAGAGGATAAGAAGCAGTTTCATTCAAGAAGCACTTGTGGATGGTATGGATCTGACACCTTGTCAATATTCTCTCTAGAGATTAAAAAAATGAATGTCTTCTAAGTATTAATGTATTTTTATGATAAGAGACCATATACAGCATATATTGGAATATTTAACTTTAGTTCAAGCCTGCTAATTAATGGATTCTCCAGGTATGACTTTTAGAGACTTAGTTACTATGCATTATACAGATCTCAATCTGGGATCTCCCCTGAGAGATCCTGATGGCCCAGATCCTATTAAAATGTTGTAAAGATCTGAAGACCTAGCTTTTTTTCCAGGTTTTAGAGCAAGCTAGATGAGCAACAGTGGTCTTGATGATATGATTTTGTTTTGGGGTTTATTGTTTAATTGGGACATTATGAGTTTGCACTTTTGTTATATTTTTAAAACTTTGTATGACACCCATTGTTTGAGATGGACAGCTAAACAAACAGGTATATAAATAAAATATAGAAAACACCCTTGGGGCCCAGGGCAAATCAAAACATAAGTCTTAGAACTCAAAATGATTGTTTTGATAAGAACATCAGAGAATTTTTTTGCTATTACTATGGGAAAGAATCTAATCTCTGATAGATCAACGAAGATAGATAGATAGACAAAGTCCCCAGTTGAAGTCCTTATTTGATTGGAGAGTTTATGACTTGAAGCTGCAATAGTAAACTCATTCATCTACTTTACATCCAGAATGGACTCTTCCCTTTGGAGGATAACAAAGACCAGAGGCTCTGGAAATACTATCTTAAAATTTAACTGGCAAATTATTCAGTTTTTTGAAAGAGAAAAATTGGAGTCCACATCACATAACATAGAGATATATCTTGATATGAGGTACCAGGGCCAATGTGAGCATCTATCATGACATAAGCTGCAACAGAACATTTTTTTACAGAAATAAACATATTATGGAGCTTGATCTTCGTAATTTGTGTTCTACCCACAAGAAAGAAATCTAGAAGATTATGTTAATGAAGCCAAAGCTACTGTTTCCTGGATTTTCTAGGAATTTAATACATTTGAAAAGAACAGTTGTAGAAGCATCTACTAGGTGCATTTATTTAATATAATATACAGATAGTCTTTGACTTATGACAAGAGTTGGAATCAGAATTTCGAGCCATTAGGCTATATAGTCATTATAGTTAATTCAATCATCATTAACTGGACCCAATTTTATGACCATTTTTACCGTGATTGTTAATCAAATCACCATGATTGTTAAGCAAATTACATGAATTACATGGTCTTTAAATGAATATGGTTTCACCCATTATTTTATTTGTTGGACTTTGGCTGGGAAGGCCATAAATCATTACATGACCGCAGGGTGCTTTAACCATTGTATAGATAGTCCTCATGGCCTGTCAGTTAGAAGTTGTTCATAGTTACATCAAGTTCCCAAAAGATACTTATGATCTGGTTCTAAAGTTCCAACAGCTGCCCTCTCCCCAGTCACATGACATTTCAGGTGCCCGGCAACTGGTCCACAATTACCACTATTTGCAGCATCCCACTATCACAATTACGATTTATGTTTTTGTCAGCATATACTTCTGATTTTCAGCAAAATCACCGCATAGCGAACAAGTGCCATTATAATTTCAGTAGCTAAATGAATTGTTGTAAGTTAAAGACTACTTGTAGAAGGGTAAATTGACAGTACATATTTGTCCTCTATAATAGATAATCCTCAATGGAAAACAATTTGTTTAGTGACCATTCGAAGTTATAGCAGTACTGAAAAAAATGACTTAAGACCATTTTTCACACTTACGACCATTGCAGCATCCCTACAATCCTATGATTTGGATGCTTGGCAACTTCCATGTATTTTTGACAAGTTGCAGTGTCCCAAGCTCATGTGATCACCTTTTGTGACTTTCTAACAAGCAAAGTCAATGGGGAAGCCAGATTCACTTAACAATCATATTATTAACAACTGCAGTGATTCACTTAACAATTATAACAAGAAAGATCATAAAATGGAGCAAAACTCACTTAACCGCTTCACTTAGCAGGAGAAATTTTAGGTTTAATTGTTCTAAGTCAAGAACTATCTGTATTGAATTTTTGTTCCCCTATATGGCAGGGGTATCAAACTCAAGGCCCTGGGGCCGGATCTAGCCCATGAGGTGCTTAGATCTGGCCTGTGGGGCTACCCTGGAAACAAAGAAGGACCGGCCCGCGGTGCCTCTTCCAGCAAAATCAGAGCTCAGGAGGGCCGCATGCGGACTCCATTTTCGCTGGCAGAGGGCTGCAGGAGACCATCACGGCTGAAACCGGGTCCTGGAGTGGAGCTACACATGACCTCCCCCAGACTCCATTTTTGCTGGCAGGGGGCTAGGAAAACAAATTAAAAACAAAACAAAAGGAGAAATATTTCCCCTTTTGCATTTAAGCATCCAAGAAGGGAACAGGAAAGAGAAAGAGGAACAACAACTACCTTGCCCCCCGCCCCCCCCAAGGGCGAACGCAACCCTGATGTGACCCTCAGTAAAATCGAGTTTGACACTCCTGCTCTATGGAATTCCTTTGATGATGGCCTGACTACAAGTACGCTTCAACTTACAACAGTTCATTTAGTGACCATTCATAGTTACAATGGCACTGAAAAAAGTGACTTACAACAGTTGTTGACACTTATGACCATTGCAGCACCCCCCTGGTGGCATGATTAAAATTCATATGCTTGACAACTGACTCACTGTTATGACAATTGCAGTATCCCTGGATCATGTGATCACCTTTTGCGACATCTGACAAGCAAGATTGGTGGAAAATCCAGATTCACTAAACTACTGTATTACTAACTTAATAACTGCAGTGATTCATTTAATAACTGTGGCAACAAAAGTTTTAAATAGGGCAAAAATCATTTAACAAATGTCTCATTTAGCAGCTGAAATTTTGGGCTCAATTAAAGTCAAAAGCTACCTATATTCAATTATTACATGTGTTCTCAAGAGTAATATTTTATTCTTCCATACAAAAATAAGAAGCTACTTTCATTTTATGAGGAAAAGAGGTAAATTTGGGAGTACCGCTGTTGGGAAGTCTTACATTTGACTACCCCCAAAAATGAGCCCACTGAATTCATTTGGATTAATACTAGAGAAAACTGTAGCTATTAACAATTATTTTTTTCCACTGTATTATATCTTAAGATTCTGTTTTATTTAGTACAATAGAATGTGGATATTTGAAACTTCTATTTCAGGTAGCAGAAGTAGTTTAAGAAGAAATTTAAGAATACAACAAATATTATTTGTAATAACTATTCTATGCATAGGTTTCTTACCTTTTTCCTTTCTTTTTCTAGAGCTCTCCACTGTTCATAACATTCTTCCAATCTAATATGAAGCTCACTGGCTGATCCACTTCGAGTTTTCACGGGTCTTTGAAATCCAAATGTTGGAATGAAGCCGGTGAAAGAATTGTCTCCATACATCATATCATTAAAATATGGGTACAAATGGCTTAAATCCTCATAGGAAAACAAATCATAGGAATCCATCAAAGGAATAACTGATGGTCCAAAAGCATGGTTGGGTTTCAAAGGAAATCTGTTTGAACTTAGCTGTTGGGCATTTGGGCTATGTCTCAAATCACCCATCATAAAATTATTTGAGAAACAAGAAACTTGGTTGCAATTTACACGGTTACTGACAATATTACTATCTCCGCCTCCTTGTCTATGACTATTTAAGTGGCCTTGAGACTCCAATATATCTTGGTAGGAATTTTGAGACAATCCATCTAAATGTTTTTGGCCTTCCTCAACTTCATAATGTCCAGTTTGTGGTTTAACTTGAAAATTGTGCTTGTTCACATTTTCAATGATCCCATATTGCTGTGAATAGTTATCACAAAAACCGTTTGGTGGCTTAATTTTTTTGTCAATAATGGACTCAAAAAGGCTTTCTTCTACTTTACTTAATCCTTCTGTATGACTGGAAGAAGAAACTCTCTCTGTAGCACCACCATCTTTGAAATCAAAATTGGAAAATATTGTAGGTGCTTCTTGGCGATATTTCTGAAGTAACAAATTATTATTTAAAGTTACATTCGCTGATGATAGCTGAGAAAAATCGTAAGAATGATTGGAACCTTTTGAACCTGTAGATAAATTACTCAATTTTATCAAGGTGCTTTGATTCCGAATAGGGACAGAGGAACTGTTTTTAGCTTGTATATTTATCCATGTTGGCCTCAGGTTTGTGCTTGGTGAAGTAGTTACTGGATTTGTTGCTAAAATATTCAGTGATTTGAAATAATCTGAATTTTCTGAAACATTTGCAAAATCACCACTTCCTGGAACAGCTATATGAGACTTCAGGGTAAAATCCGACTTTAAACCAAAATCAGGAGTAAATGAATTTTCATTCACAAACTGTTTTTCTGATAAGAGTCCTGTGGTCTTTTGAAATGTAAAACTCTGCTGCTCTGAAGATACATCTTCCATTTTCTTTGGGACAACTTGTTTATTTTGAAAAAATTTACTATAATTATCTGTATCTAACATTGGTAACTCAGGTGTTCCACTTGGTAATTTTTTACTCTCTTGGACAGCATAATTTATGTTTTTATTTTGCTTTACTTTATTAAGATGAGAATAATCCAGGTATCTATAATAATCTGCACTTTCACCGTACCTATTAAATTGTGAAAGAAACATTTCAGCTTTCTTTTGATGTTCTGAATCATGTCCCCTAGGACCTGTTTTTTCTCTTCCATAAGTGTAAGTATCTGTTCCTGATTCTTTTATTGCTTCTAAAAGATTGGTTTGTGGGGTAAAACATGTTTTTGCATATGAATAGTCTTGAAATTGTGATACCTTTGCATTTTCATTGGACTGAACATTGTAACAGTTGAGATTATCATTCCTGGAAGGAAACAGCCATTGTTCATCAAGATCTATATTAGTAAGCTCATGATAAAGGTCATCCACCTTCTGCTGCAATGTTACATTACCAGTGTGCAGATACTGTTTTTCAGAAACTGGTAAAGATTCTCCACCATAAAAAGCCTGTTGAGGAATGACTCCATCTATTGCTCTTTTTGTTTCAGACAACACATCAGGATGATCTGTAAATCGAGTACTGCTCACAGGCCATACAGATTTTAAACTGGTGGCACATGCTCTAGAAGAATGAAAAATAAATAGTTGTGGCAATTCCTTAATAGGTTTTATATTTTATGCTTTTAGTTTTGATGTGTCCTATAATTAATGTACCCAAAGAGCCATTAAAAGCTATTACAATTATAGTCTTAGAACAACATATATCAGTGATGGCAAACCTTTTTGTTGTGGTGTGCCGAAAGTGTGTGCACGGGTGCCGGCACCCACAATGCAATGTGTCTGCCCCCCTGCGCATGCATGTGCAACACCCCCACCCTACCCCCTTACCCGCACTGTGCTGATTTTTGGACCGTTTGAGGCTGTTGTCACTCTCCTGGAGGCTAGAGGGAAGCCTCTGCAGCTTCAGGAGGCAAAAAAATGGGCCTTCCGGAAATACCGGAAGTGCCCATTTTCACCCTCCGGAGGGCCTCTAGAGCCCATTTTCACCCTCCTGAAGGCTTGAGGAAGTCTTTGGAGCCTTGGGAGGCTGAACTCAGGCCAGTTTCAGCACTTCCGGTATTTCCGGAAGGCCCATTTTTCGCCCTCCCAAGGCTGCAGAGGCTTCCCTCAAGCCTCTGGGAGGCCGAAAACTGCTTCAAACAGGCCAAAAATCAACTGGGAGGCACGTGCATGCGCAGTGCAGGTAAGTTTGGCTGAGGCTCACAAATGGCTCTGCGTGCCACCTATATATTAAACATATATATTAAAGTAAAAATAAATATTTAAAAGGTAGTACGCTACTAATAAGTGACGTGGTGCCTCAGTGGCTAAGATGCTGAGCTTGTCGATCAGAAAGATCGGCAGTTCGGCGATTCAAAACCCTAGCACTGCGTAGTTCCCGTTACTTGTCCCAGCTTCTGCCAACCTAGTAGTTCGAAAGCATGTAAAAAATGCAATTAAAAAACTAGGGACCATTTTGGTGGGAAGATAACCATGTTCCATGCGCCTTTGGTGTCATGCCAGCCACATGACCATGGAGACATCTTCAGAAAGCGCTGGCTCTTTGGCATTGTAACAGAGATGAGCACTGCCCTCTAGAGCCGGAAACAACTAGCACGTATGTGTGAGGGGAACCTTTACCTTTATGCTGCTAATATGCGGAGATTGCAAGTAGCAGGCATATATCTTATTTAATTAATAAATTCAAGAAGATAGTATTTTGAAATAGATCCAATATATTGTTTTAAGATACTTACTAAACAGTTGAAACAGCTGAAAAAAATACTTAGAAAATTTTAATTTTCAAGTATTTATATATCAAGGCTTTCAGAAATTACAACCTTTTACTATTAGAAGTAGATTAAAAGTGGCTATATATGATAAATGCTGCTTATAATAGTAAGCATGAGAAAATGTTGTTCTATTCTAAATACAGTACTAACCCTTCAGTAAAATAGGGCTGTGATTTATCTTGTTCTTCCAAGATGTTAGACACAAGTCCATACAGATCTGTTTCACTGCCATAGTCATTTCTTTCTGTTTGAATCCTGAAGACAAACAAAGTATAGTGAATTGTGATTTACCATCCAAATCTATTATGTTTGGTCTTTTTAATTGTATAGTCTGTACTTATGATATAATGAATTATCCAGAACTACAACTTATTTCACCAAGTTCCTTCTTACATAGCATAACTAAATTTTCTCTTTATTTTACTCTGCTAGCTTCCTACCAGACAATGGCTGATAAAAACATATTTCCCAACCAAATCATGATCTGAATCACACATAATTTTATATCAATCCACATTTTAATACCATATAATTAAGAACTTCCATAATTCAAATATATCCAAACTGCTATTGCTAGAGGATTCTATGGGTCAGAAAGGCCAAAACTGTACCTTTATATTAATTCCTTTTTATAAATATAGTTGGTAATGCCAAAATTTTCTGAAAGCAAATTCCAAAATTCAAACCCATATGATTTTATAAAACTCAGAACATCAAAATCATTACTTTTGCTGCCATCATTCCCTAAAGATTTACACCAACTTATTTTGTAAAGATAGAAAATACAAGAGTCTTTTTCTCTTCAGTTGACTTATCAGAGTTTCTGTTATTTAGATTAATAAAATGATCAATCAAAATACAGTACAACATAAGGTGACAATGGTGGTAATTCTTAACTTATTATCTTGCTATTAGAATAGGAGAGACATTTGAAAGCTTTGATTTTTACATCCATTATTACTGTATTTCTGTAAAAGAAAGGGTAGATCAAAGGCAAATATGTTTACAGAATGGAAGATGATGACATAACATTATTCTGAGCCTTTTAAGTTTCTCTTTTGCCAGGTTTCTTTTTTCCTCATCATTCTTTTTAAAAAAACAATTAGGGGCAAAAATAAAAATGATCTGTGCAGAAAGATTGCTGGACATTAGAAACAATTTAGAAAAGCCCTAACATGTCTTATGCCAGAAAGCAAAACAAATTTCAAAGTTCATTTAATTCTTTAATCATATACCTGCTCTTTACATTAATTTGAGAATTTGGAGGTTGTTTATTATCATCTGCATAAGTGGACCATGGGACATAGAAAAGAGAAGAGTCATTGTGATTTAAACATTCAGAGGTTGTTGAAAGTGAAGTACTGTAAGTCTGCCGTAAGTCTACATTCTCTTCATTCTGAATTTTAAAGAAGAAAAAGATAATATACAAAGCAATATACAAAACAGTACTTTTCTTAACTTATAACATAAATTTTATAATTAATTTCCAGTATTAAGGTTAAGCAGGTTATAAGGAGGAAAACAACCATCTGGATTTTTTGCCTAATGCTAGGAAGTTAGATGTATGCAAATGAATGAAGCTAGACATTGTTTTCTCAATTCAATGTATTAATTAATTTCAATGCAAAATTGTTTCATGATATTACCAAACCATAACAATAGTTCACATTTCAATACTCAACATTTTACATTTTATAATTTCTTGTTTTTAACAAATGACATAACATCAAATTAGCTTGTTTTCAAAATAATTCAAGCATTGGTAGAAAAAAAAATCAGAATTGCTCTTATATTATATTAACTAATGTAAGCAGGAAAGAGTAAGTGAAGTACAATTTCCAGAGCATATACAAAATTAAAAATGCAATTTATTTGGATTTCACTTATCAATAAACCACTGAAAATGTAATTCATTCTTTGTAATTTATTCCCTCACAACTAAAATAATTTCTATATCATCACACAATGTAAATCTATCCTCAAGCAAAAAGTAGTAAACTGGATGTCCAAAGTGTCTTAATATAGGAGTAATAAATATATCAAACAATGGAATAATATGTACAGTACTGCTGCTAGTTAAAAAGGAGCACTTTCTGAAGTAATGCCCCAGTGTGATGCAGCTACCTATTATTTTTGTGATTACCTCATATGTAACACTCTAGGACTATTTTTGAAAATCTAAGCATGTTGACCTGATTTGTATTTTCCTAGATTAGTAAAGAACCAAGGTACAAGCCTTCTTTCAATTGCTACCTTCAGTGGCAACCATTACATTAAACTACCTAAAGTGTATAATCACTCATTATATATGTAACTGTTAAGACCTACTGCCTTTTTTCTTTGGTTTCTCCCAGATCCTTTCCCTGAAGTGTCATGTCATTTAAACTGAAGGGAAAATGTACAATTCACAATACAAAAATTCACTGTATCTGTGAATTTCTCTGACTATCAAATAGGGTAAAATATTTTAGAGTTTTTAATTAATAAGTTATTAGTCATGCAAATGAAATGTTAACATACATTAGTATGTATACAACAATTTCAAGAGAAAAATATCTTATATTAACAAACATCTCTGCTTCCTCGCCTCCCAATTTTATACTATTCTGACAGCTGAAAATGCAAATGACATGCAATATCTAAATCATGAAAGTCAAAGAATATAGTAAAAAAAAATCAGATTAAGATTATATATAAAGAAAATCAAACTTATGACAGCAAATATAGCCAACAGCCTTAGAATTGGAGAGATTCTTAAGTATTGAATATTCTTTTCATTTCTTTTCTGTTATAATCTGCCTTGAATATCCTCTCACAATGATGGCAAATAAACAAATTCTAATTAGCAATTGAGAAATATTCCCCAGACAAGCAACTTGGTAGAGTAACAGTAAGTTACTGTCTATACTTACACATGGTCACTCCCCTAGTCACTTCCCATCTTGATTATTGCAATGTGCAATCATCAGCCCTTGAAGAGCACCCAGAAGCTCCAATTGGTGCAAAATGCAGCGGCCCGCATGGTTTTGTGCAGACCTGTGTGTACATGTATCATCTCTCCTGCAGGAGCTGCACTGGTTGCCGATCTGCTTCTGGGTGCAATTCAAGGTGGTGGTTGTCATCTTTAAAGCCCTTCATGGTTTGGGATCAAGTTATCTCCAAGACCATCTCTTGCTGGTCACATCTAACCAACCACTAGAGCAGAGATGAAAGAAATGTTGCAGGTCCCATCCCCTAGAGATATATCTAGTGGGAGCCAGAAGGGCCTTCTCCATGGTAGCTCCCTCTCTCTGGAATATCATTCCCCCAGAGATTAGAATGGCCCCACTCTAACCCTCTTCCAGAAAGTGCTGAAGACCTGGTTCTGCCAGTGGGCCTGGGGAACTAAGAAGAACCCTTAGAAGTGAGCCCTATACTACTAAAAGAAATAGAAGAATATGGAAAGGTGACAGAGTTAAAAATTAACAGAGAAAAAACAAGTGTTAATAAAAAACTGTACAAAGGAGCAGAAGAACTAGCATATAAATTAGGTATGTAGGTGGCAAATAAAGTAAAATACCTAGGGATCTGATTGATTGCTAGATGTTCGTCGATTAAAAAGATAACTATGATAAGTTAATAATGCAAATAGTTAAAGATTTAGATAATTGGGTCAAATTGCAGTTATCGCTATTGGGACATATTTTGATAGTAAAAATGAACATTTTGCCAAAATTGTTGTTCTTGTTTCAAACAGTGCCAGTTAAGTAGGAAAAGAATTTTTCTGTAGAATTAAACAAATGTATCTCTAAATTTATATGGCAGAGGAAAAAACCCAGAGAGAAATATAATTACAGGATGCCAAGAAAAAGGGAGGATTTGGCCTTCCAGATTTTGAATTATATTATGATGCCACTATAGTAAACTGGCTTAAGGGTTGGGTTAAATTAGAAAATAGAAGGTTATTAGTATTAGAGGGTTTTGATCTCCAACTTGGCTGGCACGCCTTCATGTGGGATGGAAAATCTAAACAACATTCATATTTCCAAAGGCACCATGTAAGAAACCTATTGTTTAATATCTGGGGAAAGATTTTTAAAAAATACCATTATCCAAAGGTTCCATTGTGGATATCTACATTGGAAGCAGTTACACATCCAAATGTATTGGATTATGAAAATATTGTTAAGTATAAAGATTTATTATATGACATTGGAGAGTTTAAAAATAGGAAGCAAATACAAATTCAAGGAAAGGAGATAGCATGGTGGCCCTTTGCATAAATACAAACCCAGTATAAAAATGATAGAAAACAATTTGGCTTTAATATGACTCCACAAGAATTAGATAAAATATGGCTAGGAGAGGAAAAGAAATCAATTAGTAAAACATATAAATATCTTTTGGACTACAAATTAAAAGAAGCAGTTACAGAATCCTATGATAATTTGGGCTAAAAATGTGGGTCATAGTATTGAATTTGATCAGTGGGAACACATTTGGCAAACAAATTACAAATTAACTATGTCAGTCTCATATAAAAAAAACTTATGTAAAATGGTTCATCACTGGCACCTACCTCCTGCGAGACTGGCTAAGATATTCCCTCACCCAATTGTTGGAAATGTAACTACGCACAAGGAACATATTTTCACATGTGGTAGACTTGCCCATGTGCTCAGAAATTTTGGAGAAATATTAGAAATTGGATTTTAAATATAACAAGACAAAATTTAAAACTTGAACCCGAAATCTTTCTGCTAAGTATGATAGATTCAAACATGGAGAAAAAATATCAATATTTAATTTTGCATATCATAACTGTAGCTAGAATAACCTACGCACAAAACTGGAAACTGTCTTCAGAGGATACGGTAATAAAAAAAATACATGAATGTGCTGAGATGGACAGCCTAACCAAACTGACTGATAGTGACTACTATGAAATATGCAACATTTGGTATGAGTGGTTAAAGAAAAGATAATATTTGATATTTGGATAAGTTATGGAAATGACAGAAGACGTGCATTTAATCACAAACTATATAGATAAATTAAAACATTAAAAGAACGAGGGAGTTATGGTAACAAGGCAGATCACGTCAATGATAAAGAAAAAAAACGTAACCATTGCTCAATATATGCTGTAAAATCTATATATGTGTATGTATGTGTGTGTGTATGTTTGTGTGTGTGTATGCATGTATGTATGTATGTATGTATGTATGTATATGTATATGTGTATGTATGTATGTATGTATGTATGTATGTATGTTATTCAGCTTTGTTCGGGTATTTTCCCACATCATTGTGGTTGTGCTTTTAAAGTTGTAGCAATGTTTCGGCAGAATCTCATCTGCCATCATCAGGCTTCTGTATTGTGTCTGTCAGAGATTCTGCCGAAACGTTGCTACAACTTTAAAAGCACAACCATAATGACATGGGAAAATACCCGAACAAAGCTGAATACCATACATGTAAGTACCCGCGAAAACTTTATACACACACATATATATATATTCGTAAATTTTCATGGGTAC
>NW_020769411.1:2533384-2673673 GCF_900518735.1 Pseudonaja textilis | reverse complement strand
TTGCTTGTACTGGCATGAAGCCGAAAGCACCAGCCTGAGGATGGCGAGTGGGACCTCGCCGAAACATCGCCAAGATACTCTCAATCTTACACAGGAAAAGACCCGAACATGCCAAGACCTATGTATGTATGTATGTATGTATATGTATATATGTATATATTTTAAATATGTATATTTTAAAAAAATAACGTTTAATTTTTGTCATTCACATTTCATTTTGTTCCTCCTTTGGCATCCTTTCTTTAATGATTCTATTCCACCATTTATTTGATATCAGTGAAACTCTTGTCCCATGGCAATGGCGAGTTGGCTTTGGTGAGCTATCCCACAGCAAGTTGGCCATTGTAAGTTGTCTAGACCCATCCTCGGCTTACATAATTAATTCAATGTTGGACTATTCAATGTTACAACAGTGCTGAAAAAAATGACTTATGACCATTTTTCACATTTACAACTGTTGCAGCATCCTCCTGGTCCCATGATCAAAATTCAGATGCTTGGCAACTTGCATGTATTTATGACAGTTGCCGTGTCCTAGGCTTATGTGATCACTGTTTGCAACCTTCTGACAAACAAAGTCAATAGGAAAGTTAGATTTACTTAACAACTGTGTTACTAATTTAAACAACAGCAGGATTCATTTAAAAACTGTCTTGCTTAGCAATTGAAATTTTGGGCTCAATTATGGTCCTAAATCAAGGACTACCTGTAATACAGTAAATTCATCGTATTATATAGCCAAAGACCTAAAACATAAAATACAACCAAAAACTGCCAACAACATTACACAAAAACATCTGAGTTTGGAGTAATAGCTTTCAGGGGTCCACTGCAGGGGTGAGCAACTTGGGGTTTGCAGAGGGAGAGCTGCTAGCTAAGGTTCTGTGCAGTTCAGAGAATCCCCCAAATCCACTCCTGGTTGGCCCTTCCCACCCCACCCCGCCCCTCCCAAGAGTCCCCATGCAGCCCATTTTGGATGCAGGTAAGTGCAGGGCGCTCGTGGAGGCTCAGGGAGAGTGAAAAATGGCCTCCAAGAAGTTCAGGAAAGCTGGAAATGGGCCCGTTTCTGGCTTCCAGAGAGCCTCCAGAGTCCAGGGAAGCCGTTTGCTTGAGGAAAGCCTCTGGAGTCCGGGGAAGACAAACCCCAACTGCCATGGTGCAGGAGGCCGACTAGGCCACGCCCACCCAACAACTGGGCAGTGAACGCCTTGCTAAAAATTTTGAAGCCCACCCCTGGTCCCCTGGATCCTGTGATCACTTCATGCTAAATGGAAAATAATGTGTCCTTAATACATTTTTGGTGTTATAGCATTGTATTGGAAAGTAGCATATTTCTGTATTATGAAGATGACAGAATAAAGTATTATTTAAAATGTTTATTAATTTTGGTATAAATACCATACTGGTTTGAAAACAATTTAGTCAGGGCCTCAACAAGATAAGCAATCACTTTGTAAGTCCCAACACTTCACTCTGAGTTCCTGGGACAAATAATGCAAAGGTATTTTCCATTCAAATGCAGGAACAAATTTACTGTTGGAAGTAGTGAAAATATACTTGTTGGAAGTAGTGAACATTTGAAGGCTTTTTTTACTCTTTTTATTCATACCTTATAATGAATTATAAGTTCATTATACTGAATTCTCATTTAATTTTCATAGAAGTAGAAAAAGACAGAAGAGCAAAATATAGAATTAAAAAAGAAAATTAAAGAAAAGATGTCATTTGACCCATTCTTCCCTCTATCTTCTGAATCTCACAAGAGATTATATAATTCTTTTTTCTGATACAGAAGCATGATAAGGATAGCTGAGTTAACAACTGATAAACCATACTAAAATATCATCTTGGGGTATGGGCTGCACATCTATTTTCATTGATCAAGAATCATAGGATGCTGAAATTAATCTTTAGCAACAGTACAGTAGAAAATTCAAACTGTTACCTCTGCTTAAAGTTTTGGGATAGGATTTTTTTAAAACATTTGTATGTTAAGCCTAACAAAGTCTTGCCTTTTTATTTCTCCTTGAAAATAAATGGAACACTATCTAGATCTACACTTTGCTGAAAAAAAGGCATTGTTCTTCTATAAAAAACCTGCAAAAACAGGGTGCCAGATTTATGATTCATCTGCCCATACAGTTTGAATGTATTGTTATCACCCCAATACTGAACTCACTCCTGAACTATTTCATAATGCATTTTAAATACAAAGTTTATTTTAAAGTCAATATAATAGAACTATATACTATCATACAATGCTTCAATGTGGTTACTCCCTAAAATGTTTTTGAAGTAAAATTATCTTTAAAAAAAACTGATTGAACCTGCAGTTTGTAGCAATCATAGAAGGAGCTGCAACCTGTCATGATAACGTTATTGAACACATCCGTCAGTCTTCCACTGGATTCTGTACTATTCAAATAGTGGCTGGCACCTCTGAAAGCTACTTTAGGCTGGTATAAAACAATGGAAGTAGAAAGACAATTAATTCACATCTAAATTGTTTGCTTTACACTTTAAAAAAAATGGGTAAGTACATTTCTATATGCTGACTTTCTGGGAATCAGCCTATTAAAATATTGCTCTCCATATTTTTTTACATTAAAGAATAGTGTACCAAAGATTTGGAAGAATTGCACAATAGTATCTGCATCTCCAACTTGGATGAATTCTGAGTCAAGATTTCCTAGTTTTAAAACTCACAGATTTGATTAGTTAGCAAAATGAATAGCTAAAGTCCATATTTTTATTCAGATACCCACACATAACTGTAAACATAAATTAGCCAAACCAAAGGAAAAATTTAGATTCCTCCACTGAGAATAGTTGGGCAATTTGGAAAAACATGACTGGAAAAATACTTGATTCCTTTTGCTAAATGCACGACGATTATATTGATATGTAATTAATGATTGCACCCCTTTTTCATAGTGGTGTTTGCTTATTAAGTTTTACAACCCCCGACTTTCAATTCCTCAAGTTCCTGTGGTTCCTCTTGCTTTCTAATTTTCCACATCCCATTTATTTTCCTTAGCTGCATTTCCAGTATCTTCTGCTGGTCGCCATTCATCTAAATTCTCTAGTTTGTGCCCATTCCGTATTTTCCCGCTTGCCCTTCATCAAGTCCTCTTCATCATACCGCCCCTTTCAATCCACATATGCCCTTCCACCCCTCTTCTCCCGCCTGTCTTTTGCCTGACCCCCTCCGCTTCTGCTTCATACCTCAGCGTATCATTCTATTGTATACCATTCTTCCTCAACCCCGTTCCCCCACCCCCTCACCTCCATCCCTTTCCCTACACAGCTTTAAGAACGCCTCTCACTCCCTTCCTTCAAGGAAACCTGGGGACAAAGAGAGACGTCGTGGAACCCCCGCCATGCCCAAGGAAGCTGAGAGCGTCTCTCACAGCAGCCGGGGGAAGGAGAACAACCGTTATCACACCTGACAGACTGGGGGAAGGGAGGGGGCGGGGTAGAGAAGGAAGCGACTTCCCAAGGGATCATCCCCTCCCCCCTCCACACAAACACCCACCCCCCGCTCAGGCCTCCCCACAATTGGATGCCGCAGATAAAAAGACGACCAATAAAAAGCGGCATTCCGCCCCCTCCCTCCGCCCCCCATATCCTTCCTTCCCCCGCATCTTCCTCGGCGGATAGCTACAGGGATAGGAAACTCGGGAATGCCATTGTAGGGCAACTCTTAAGTGTTTTTTATCCTTTCTTCTGCTGAGCTCATGCCTGTAAGTGGAGGCTGTTATCGTCAGTGCTCCTCCAGAGAACCAATCAGATAGGTGAACACCGCACCGCCTTTGTCCAAATTTGGCCCCCAAATTAACTGCGTTGTTCTTATACTCGGTAGAGGTATTCCCGTTCTTTCTCCCCGCCCACTAATCTTAGTGGGCGGGAACTTATGGCACGCAGTTGGAGGAACTTCCTCCTACCCAATGAGAAGCCGGTAAGTGATATTAATTACCCGGAGATAAGCTAAGGCAGTTGGAATAAGTTGTAACTTTTTTCCTGTCACACAAACACCAAAACAAAACGCAAAGGCTAGAAAGGAATAGAAATCATATATTAAGATGTTGCATTTAAAACGGGGGGGGGGGGGGGGGTTCCTCTCACCCCAGGAAATTTTAATTTCTCTATTTCCTTGAGGGGGGGGGGGAATTTTGGAAAGGGGAAGGATCAAGAGGAAGAGAGAATAAACCAAAATTTATAGTGGGAGGTATTGTAGTTTCCTGGTCTCAGCTGATCTAATTATGAACCATGGAAAGCAAATCATAATTAAGAGTTTAGTGGGGTCTCAGTGAGTCTAAAAATGACACAACCTAAGTACAAAGATTGGGTTCAAACGTCTGTGAAGTCATCCAGGTCATGTATGGAGAACAAACCCATCAGGACTAGATTCAGCAGTCCACCTGCACTTAAAAGACACAGGCCATTCTTTTTGAAAACAGCAAAGTCCACTGTTAAGTTTGGGTAATGAGAGGCTGGACCAGAGCATTAGTTCAACAAATACTTTATTATAACAATAAAGGACTGACCGTGCTTGCCAAGCCTGGAACTGGCTCGCAGGGATCAGCAACTGGTTGGACCCCGCAGCCTGCTTTTATAGCTGGCTGCTGGGGAGAACCAACCAATGAGCGAGGGGGAAAACCGCCCCCGCAATGTGAACGGACCTGAGTGGGAACTCCTAGAGTTCCAGGGACATAACACCCCTTCCCCCCAGATGCGAACACGCATAGTCTTTGAGGTAGGCAGGAGGTTTATGCTGATGCCCAGAACGGCGCAGCTCTGGTGGGTTGTCTGTCAGTTCAGAGTCTGTAGGGGAAGGCAGAATCGGTAGGGAGTCACTAACGTGCCCCTCGGTTCGGGTTGGCTCGGGACTCGTAGGGCTGGTCACTGGGGACGTGCTCCCGTTGACTGGTTCGGACTGGTCAGCCATCTGGACGTCGCTGTCTGTGTTCGGATTCCCTGGAACGGCTGCTGGTGTAAACAGGTCACTGGGATTGGTGCTGATGTGGGGTTGATGCTGAGGTCTCGCCCCGGTTTGTAATTCTGAGTCACTGCTGACGAGGGTGCTGTGACGCCTTCGCAGCTGGTCCAGGTGCCTTCTCCATATTCGGCCGTCCTCCAATCTGACTCGATATGACCTGGGTCCGGTGATGGCCACGATCTCGCCCGGGATCCACAGAGGGTCTCCAGCGAAGTTCCTCGCGAATACGGGTTCCTGTAAGATAAAATGTCTAACCCCCGATGTGGAAGCGAGGGGAGAGTCAGGGCAGTAATGTGGGTGAAGTCTGTCCAATACAGTCCTCAGGCGCATGCCCATCAGGAGCTCAGCTGGGGACTTATTGGTGACTGAGCACGGAGTTGAGTGCTGGCTCATCAGGAAACGCGAGAGTTTGTGGTGCCAGTCATCCTTGCTGAACCTAGCTAGGGCTTCTTTAGTGGTCCTAACGGCTCTTTCAGCCAATCCGTTACTGGCAGGATGAAATGGGGCCGTAAAGATGTGGCGGATACCCAGGTTGGCAGCGAAACGGCTGAACTTGGCTGATGCGAACTGTGGGCCATTGTCGGAAACAATGGAGTCAGGCAGCCCGTGTGTTACAAACAGGCGAGTTAATACCTTGGTAATTGCTAGTGTGGTGGTCGTGGATAGTTGTGCCACGTCAATCCATTTAGAGTAGGAGTCCACGACCACTAGGAACATTTTCCCGTGCAATGGGCCGGCTAGGTCGATGTGAATTCTGGACCACGGAGCGCTGGCGCTTTCCCACTTAGTAGGGGTGGCAATAGGAGGAACTGGACGGGATTCCTGGCAGGGATTGCAGGAGCTTACCCATCTGATGATGTCCTCGTCGAGGCCCGGCCACCATACGTAGCTGCGTGCTAATGCCTTCATTCTGACGATGCCAGGGTGCCCCTCGTGCAACGCCTCCAGAACTCGGGTACGCAGTAAGGTCGGGATGACCACTCGAGTGCCCCACAGCAGACAGCCCTGCAAACTGGATAATTCCTGCAGGCGGGTCTTGAAAGGTGTAAATTTGTTTTCAACATCACCGCCCGGCCACCCCCTCCTCACCCAGTCCAGTACCTGGGCGATCGTTGTGTCAGTCTTGGATTTGGCCGCAATGTCAAGGGCAGTGATGGGGAGGTCCAATTGGGTGACCTCAAAGATAGCGTGGACCGGAGCAGGGTCTTCAGCTGGAGCCGGCAAGGGGCACCGGCTGAGAGCGTCTGCGTGGGACAATGTTTTACCTGGGCGGTGTATGAGTCTATACGAGTATGCCACTAGGAAAAGGGTCCATCTCGTCATTCTAGGAGAGAGGACTTGAGGGGTCTGTTTGTCCCCAGCTAGTAGACCCAGGAGAGGCTTATGATCCGTGACCAGCTCGAAAAAGTGGCCAAAGAGAAATTCGTGAAATTTCTTCACTGCTGCAACAGCTGCTAGAGCTTCCTTATCGATCTGGCTATAATTGCGCTCTGTTGCAGAGAGCGTCCTGGAGAAAAAAGCGATGGGAGCCTCGGAGCCATTGGGGAGCCTGTGGCTTAATACTGCCCCAATTCCAAAAGGGGATGCGTCTGCTGCTAGCACTAATGGAAGGTTGGGGTCGAACTGAATAAGGACCGCCTCTGACGTGAGTAGTGATTTGACGGCGCGAAAAGCGGAGTCTTCTTTGTGACCCCAGTGCCAAGGCGATTTTTTATCCAACAGTCTGTGCAGGGGTTCTGCCACTGATGCTTTATGGGGCAGGAAGGATGCGTAAAAGTTCAATAGCCCCAAGAAGGCCTGCAGTTCAGTTTTGGAGGTTGGAGTGGGTGCCTCGTGAATTGCCTTAACCTTGGACTCCAGGGGGTGAATGCCTGAGGCATCAATTTTATAACCCAGAAAGTCCACCTGTCTAGTGGCAATGGCACATTTTTCTTTTTTTAATTTGAGGCCATGCTGTCTGAACCTCTCTAACACTGCTCGAACTCTCTGGAAGAGTTGGGGTCTGTCCCTGGCCGAGACTAAGATGTCATCGAAGTAGGGTACTACGCCAGGGAGGCCCTGCAAAATCCGCTCCATGAGGGATTGAAAAATGCCTGGGGCAACACTTACGCCAAATTGGAGACGCTTGCACCGAAAAGCACCCCTGTGGGTGACAATGGTCTGGAGTTCCGCTGTTTGGCTGTCAACAGGGAACTGTTGATACGCTTGAGACATGTCCAATTTGGCAAAAATGCTGCCAGGTTCAAAAGTGTGTAATAAATGCTGAATGACGGGCACTGGGTAAGCGCTAACTTGTAAAAACTTATTAATTGTGGTCTTGTAGTCCGAGCAAATTCTCAGGCTACCGTCTTTTTTGAGGGGTGTGACAATGGGCGTCTCCCATTTGGCGAAATCTGTTGGCTCAATGACCCCTTGTTTTAATAATTTATCCAATTCTGCATCTAGTTTTGGCCGAATAGCGAATGGGACTCTACGCGGTTTTAGCCTGATTGGGACTGCCTGGGGGTCGACTGAGAATGAGATAGGGGTACCGTTATAACACCCCAGCTCATCGCTGAATACATCTGAGTAATCAGCGAATAAGGAGTCAGTGTCAGAGGTTGAGACAGCATGGACTCCTGTTAGCCCTAGGCCGAGATGGGGAAACCAATCGAGCCCCAAGAGTGTGGGGAGATTGCCGTTAACTACCACTAGAGGTAGGTGACCTTTGAAAGCTCTAAAATTGACAAGGAACTTGCCTCTGCCGATTACAAGAATGACCTTCCCCTGGTAGTCCTTCAGGCTAAACTGGCACTTCTGGAGCCGGCTTGTTGATAGACTGGGCTGTAGCCTCTTGAGGGTGCTCCACGAGATAATTGAGAGCGCTGACCCTGTGTCAACCTCCATGCGACACGGTTTACCTTCTAACAAAACGGAGAGAGAGATTTTACTAATGGTATGGCAAGTGTGCTTGGCATGGTGGTGAGTGCGACAGTTCAATACTTGCCTCTGAGGTCCAGAATGTGAGAAAGGAGGGTGCCTTTGTGCCGAGTTTTGAGAGGCTTGACAGACTCTCGCGATGTGCCCCCTTTTGTGGCAGGTGTTGCAGGTGGCTCCTTTGAATTTGCAGGCGGCCCTCGGATGAGATCCACCACAGGATAGGCACAGGGTGATCTGCTTGGGTGGACTGATGTTTTCTTGCTTGGCTCCTACCTGCGGATGCCTGGCGTTGGTGAGGCGGTGGATGTCGTTTTCATCACTAGGGGCTTCCTCTACTACCACCTCCTCGGAGTGGACTGGAACTGTCGTTAGCTTGGAAGTTGGACCATGGATTTCGGTGGCTGAGTGTGCTGCCAGTTCTGCTGCCAGGGCCTCCTCGACGGCTTGTGCGAGGTTGAGGTCCTTCTTAGCGAGTAGGCGCCTTTGGAGGTGGGGATCCTTGACCCCGCAGACTAGTTGATCGAGGAGCATGTCCTCCAGGTAGGTTCCAAACCCACAATGGAGTGCTGCGGTCCTGAGGGCGGCCATGTACTGGTTGATGGTCTCTTTGTCTGATTGCTTCCTCATACGGAAGGTGAATCGCCTGGCAATCTGTGAAGGTCTGGGAGAATAGTGGTTAGTAAGGATTTCTAACAGTTCAGACCATGGAACATTTTTTAACTCACGTGGAGCCACGAGTGCTGTGGCAGTGTCAAAGACGATGGCTCCACAGTAGATCAGGAAATATGATTTTTTCCGGTGCTCCCCTGCATCAGCCAGCCCAATTGCGTCGATGTAATGGTTAAAGCAGTTCTTGTATGACTCCCACTTCTCCTCATCCGGTTTGAACGCTGGGAAGACTGGATTGGAATTCATAGTGAGGAAATCGGTTGTACAATCTGTGGAAAAAATCTCTCTGGGGCAGCAGCAGAAGGTTTCTAGTGCCTGTGGCAGGCAAGTGATTTCAGCTCTGGAGAGGCTTTTTTACAATCCTCTCTCTCTCTCTGGGCTAAACACGAGGTTAGGCTGCCAGCCGTTGGCAGCGTTTTGAAATTCGCGCCTGCGTGGGCGTCAGTGACTTGACTTACAGCACCGCGCTGTACTTTTTAGGTTTGAAATTCAAATGACAGCCGTTTGAATTTCGCGCCTAAAGAAACGAGCGGCTGCGGCTCGCAGCACTTCACTTTTCCTGTAGCTGGGCTAACAAGCGGCTACAGACGCTTCTCACTTTCGTTGCTGGCTGACTGCTTTCTCTGGCTGCGGATCAGCGTTCACTTCTCGTTGCTTGCTGACCGCTTTCTCTGGCGGCGGATCAGCGTTCGCTCTTGTTGCTTGCTGACCGCTCTCTCTGGCTGCGGATCAGCGTTGCTCTTATCGCCGGCCGATCGTTCTCTCTGGCTGCGGATCGGCGGCTAGTGACTCAGCGGTTGCATTGTGCTTCTGGTAGCCATCCCACCTTCGTCGCCAGTGTTAAGTTTGGGTAATGAGAGGCTGGACCAGAGCATTAGTGCAACAAATACTTTATTATAACAATAAAGGACTGACCGTGCTTGCCAAGCCTGGAACTGGCTCGCAGCGATCAGCAACTGGTTGGACCCCGCAGCCTGCTTTTATAGCTGGCTGCTGGGGAGAACCAACCAATGAGCGAGGGGGAAAACCGCCCCCGCAATGTGAACGGACCTGAGTGGGAACTCCTAGAGTTCCAGGGACATAACATCCACATTTTAGATTGAGAGGACAGCTGGTTTCAAAGAGGGGTAAAAGAAGCCATTTATGTTAAAAATGAGCAGCCCTCTCTCAACAGAGGGGGAGGAATACAACATCATCTATCTCCAATATATAATAACAGTCCTTTTAACCAAAAGGAATCCACACCCATTTGCACCACTGAGGGACCCTGATTAAACAGATAAACTTCCAGGTGACCTTAATGACTCTAAAAGAATGCAAATAACCAGCTGTCTGCAAGGAGTATAAATCCTTCCATTCCCCCACCATCCACTCAGCTGAAGAAGTTTATTTGATGAGAAGTGAAATGTCTTCACAGAAAGACAAGAAAGTCCAGTTGCCCCTTTCAAAAAGCAACTCTGGGACATTGGGTTCAAACATTCCATTTTGGTTTACTTAACCAAAATTTATTAACATTTGGCTATGTTCACACATACTTAGCCATGGTTTGTACACTCAATAACTAGATTTCTAAAATTAAGTGGAAACCTAACACATCTGTACTGTTTGGTATGTTGTGAAAAGAAGTGTAACTGGGAAATGAAAGGTCCCTACATTAAGTAGAACATTTGTTTTTATTAAATTTTTTGTTTTTGAACTTGGGCAACTGGTTTGTAATCATAATGTATGGTTTAATGTGCTATGTGAACCCAGACCTGGCAGCTTTGTCAAGAATTTATAACTGAAGGCTATTAAAATTATGTGCTGGAGATATCTGGGGAAGTGACAAGTTTGTATAACTGTTAGTATCATCCACTGATCATTTGAATCTTTGCATTTACATCTCTTAACTGTGTACAATAATTTAAAACACCAGAGCTTAAGCTAATGGGCAGTAGGGCTGAATGTGAGAGCAACCATAAATTGAAAGATTCCACACACCCCCAAGTATATTTTGAAGTTCCCAATATATGTGCAGAATAAAGGCAAAGATTCATACAGAGTGAACCTTTTACTATGACAAAAATTGAGGCTCAGAAGCTATATATTCAATATAAAAGGTAGCAATAAAGGAAAGTCTTAGATGAAAAGTTAAAATACAGGATTTTCCACTTTATTCTGAAGTAATATTATTTAAATATTCATATTTTCCAGGATTTCAGACAAAACACTTTTTAAAGAGAGTTTGAAAAGTATGGACATCAAAATGGCTATATTTCTGATTTTGCTTAGCATTTAGGACAATCCCCAAGTTAGTTAAGTGCTTTCTCCTGATTTGGGGAACTCAAAAATTCACATTGTGAATCCAGATGAACCATAGATGGTGCTAGAAGCAAAAATGTATCCTTAGACTTTTCTTTTAATTTTTTGTCCATTTTTTCTCAAGGAATAGTTCTACCTTTCATTAGGAGCTGGCGTATTATATCTATTTTGCCATTTATAAAAAAATCTTGTGAAGTTCTAAAGCTGGATTTTAAATGAGACTCGATGTTATGTACACAGCTAACTGCCCCAAATCATTTCTTCTGTACAGAATATTGCAGAATATTTTGCCTACAAATGAACAATTAAATTAACCTAAACAGCATACTCATGTAACAATAAAATGACTTTATAACAAAAGAAATTGTTAAAATCTGACTTCAAAAAATAAAATATAAATTATAAAATAATATTTTAAAAATAGGAATTTTGATCAGCAACAATTCCTAAGAATACAGTTCAACTTTCCAGATAAGTATTTTCCTTAGGGCCACAAAAGAATAGATTGTATCTTTTCCCGATCTTATTACCCCGCCCCTCAAGTCTACTACATGGAATTATTTTCTGATTTTTGTTTTCCCAACTATTTTGTCCAGAGTACCAGCTTGCTCTGCAAAGTAACTGATTGCATAGGAAGCAACTGATTTAAAATCTAGGATGTGGAGGAATATATTTTATTGGATCAAGCTGAGATTGTTTAGTTGTATATAAGCATGAGTTTGTAAGTAAATTACCATATATTAAAAACATGTATAATAGCAATGATTAATTAGAGTAAGAGTAATTTCTGTCTTGGCATTTTACTGTCCGTAGCAAATTGTTTTCAAATGTACTTTCTAGCAGACACCTCCCACTGGAATTCAAAAAAGCCAAAGTAATATCACTTCTGAAACCTGGCGAACCACAAGACAGAGTAGAAAGCTACCACCCCATTGCCCTTCTGAGTTCTTGTTACAAATTTCTGCAGAAACTTATCATAAACAGAATTGGTCCCACAATAGATACATTTCTGCCCATGGAACAAGCCAGCTTTCGTCATAATCACAGTTGTATTGATCGGGTGCTGAGCCTAACAGGATATATCAAGGCTGGTTTCCAACAAGGCTTAAAAACCACAGCTGTGTTCATTAACCTTACTGTGGCATATGATACTGTGTGGAAGAAGAGTCTGCTTTACAAACTGAGTCACATCATCTCCTGTAAAATCCTCTATTGCCTGGAGAGGGCGGAGCTGGTGTCGCGACGATACAGCATGCGATCTTGGAGGTCTGAGATCGCTGCCGATATCTTTGCTCCTGGGCGGTCCTATCGGATCTAAACCGTCCCGAAGAGACGGTGAAAGTGAAGAGCGCATCCTTTTGATCCCAGGGATACCGCAAAATCCCTGGTAGATCCAGGAGAAGCTCTTTGCCAGTGGCAAAGAGGCAGCCATTAAAGCTGCTGAAGTTGGGACAGCTCCAAAACGGAAGAGAGCAGAAAGAGAGAGTGTGCCGGTTTGGTGATAACTTTTTTTTACTCTAAATCTGAAAAGGACACCCTAAGGAAAAGAAAGAATCTGTAAAAGTTTTGACAGAAGTTATTAAGCGGCGATTTTAAACAGCAATGTCAAAGTAATGTGTTTTTTCTTCTTCTCATTGCTCGATTTTCTATATACGATCTTGTATTTTGAAATTGGACTGGGTTTTTTGTTCATATCTATTTTTTTCTTCTCCTTTTTGATTTTGTAATATTTTAGGCTAGAGGCTCCCTTTAGTTAATTCATTTTTTAAAAATATCTTCTTTTTTTATTAATTCTCATTATATCCTGCTCAGAAAAGGAGTGGGAAAGTGAGAGCAAAGAAACTTTGTAACACTGCCAACTAGAAGCTTGAAAATATTCCTTTCCCTGCGACCAGACAAAGCTGAGAAATAAAGAACTGAGACTCTTTTTGAAGGACATTGCTATTTGATAAGATAGAGGGAAGAGCATGAGAGAGTATTATTGCAGGTGCTCTTCTGGGTTTCTATCAACAGCTGGAGTCTGGTGTTGAAATGTAGGGGGAAAAAGGTGATAAGTTTTTGGAGAAAGAGCCTTGGGTAATTAAATAAAGTGCAGTGTGCCCTTTTTACTTTTCCTAAGTTGTGCTATCCCTCCTCATCAGCTTTATTGTATTTTTTTAATCTTTTTTTTTTGTAATAACTATTTGGGTTTTGGGGTTTGTTTCAGCTTGTCTTTGTTTTTCTTTCTTTTTTTCGAAGTCCAATCTCTACGTTTGCTTTTTATTTTAAAGGGAAAGCCTTAAAAGCTTTTTTTTTCCCTTTCCTGGTATTTTTGTTTTTTCATCTACCCTTTTGGTTTATTCTTATGCACATTTTTCTATTTGAGACCGTTCAATTGGATTAAGGTATTGAAGAACCTGAAGAATTTTTCCCTTTTCTTTTTTTTCTTTTTCAGCTTTTTTTCTTTATCCTACTATTGATTGGATTAAGGTATTCAAGAACCTGAAGCAATTTTGTCCTCTCTTTTTTTTCTTTTTTTCCCCTTTTTATTATTATTATTGGGCTTCTTTTTTTTTACTATTTTTATTTTGAACTATAATTGGTTACTTCACAATTGGATTAAGGTTTAGAAGAACCTGAAGATTTTGAATTGCTTAAAATGAGTAGGAAATTTACAGCTCCTGGTTCTTCAGCTTCTACTTCTTCCTCTCCACCATCTGGAGGACAACGTTCAATACAGACAATGTTAAAGCAAGAAAAAGAACAAGAAAAAGTGACTTTGAAGATGATTATGCAAGGAATTCACAATATTCAAGCAAGATCAGAGAATATTGAAAAGAGAATAGAGAACATCGAACAAAAAACAGACAACATTGAACAAAAACTGAGAACATTGAACAAAGAATAGGGAAAACTGATGAAAAAGTGGAGAACATCCAACAAATGATGTTGAAGTATGATAAGAGATTCCAAAAAAATTGAAGAAGAAGATAAAGAGACAAGAAGATTGGAGATATTGATAATAGATTAATGGTGGTTGAACAAGATAAAAGTGGTATGTTGAGATGGGAAATGGATAGATCAGAATTCTACCTTAGATTCCAAAACGTAGAGGAAGAAAAAGGACAAAACCTAGCTGAGATAATGATAGAAATACTGGCTGAAGCTTTGGAAATAACTCCAAAGAAGATGATGGATGGAATAGATGAGGTTTATTGAGTTTTCACAAGATATGCAATGAGAAATAGCTTACCAAGAGAAGTTCACATTAGATTTACAAAGAAAGCCATTAAAACGCAAATATTGCAAGTGGAAAAAGAGAAAACATTGAAATATAAAGACAAAGAGATTGTGGTCTTGAAACAAATACCCATAAGAGTGAGAGAGATGAGAAGAGAATACCGATTCCTGACTAAAATGCTACTTTAAAAAGAGGTGAATTATAGATGGCTGATTCCAGGAGGTTTAATGTTCACATGGCAAGAACAGAGACACAGAATTGAGAAACCGGAATTATTTTATACAGAATTTTTTGGAAGGAAAGAGGAAGAGGCAGAAAAAGAGATCTCATTAATTGAATTCCAAGAGGACTGCCAAATGGTGACTGAAAAAGAAGAAGGCGCAGTAGGTGGAAAGGTGGAAGCCAAAGAACAACGTGAATTAAGATCTACGAGAGCTGTTAAACCTAACTATAAAATATAACCATGGAAGAGAAAAAAATGTTACAATTAATATAAATGGACTTAACTCAGCCGTTAAAAAAAGGAAAACCTTTCATAAATTGGAGAAATTAAAATTTGATATAATCTGTCTACAAGAAGAACATATTAAAAAACAATATGAACAATTGTTGGTACAGCCAAAATTAGGGAAAATATTTACTTCCTTGACACAATGTAAGAAAAGAGGAGTGGTTTTATATATTAAAGAGACCACCCCAGCAAAATTGATCTATACTGATGTTGATGGAAGAATACTAATGGTGGAAATAATGGACAATAATATGAAAACACTCCTGATTGCAAGATATGCTCCGAATGACAAACAAGAAGAATTCTACAAAAAAACTACATATGAAAATAATTGAACTGGACTATGCTAATATAGTTATGATGGGAGATTTTAATGGAATTGTAGACAACGAATTGGACTATACAGCACAGAAAACAACAAAGCAAAACAGAAAGACTCTCCCTAAATCTTTTTTTTAAATGGTAGATGAAATAAACTTAAAAGATACATGGAGAGAAAGAAATGCTAAACTAAACAATATACCTTCTATTCAAATAGACACTTATCATGGTCCAGAATAGATATGATATGGATGTCAACAGAATTAATACCTAATATTCAAGAAATAAATATTGAAACAAGTACTTGGGCAGATCACAATCCAATGACAAAAAAGAAGATCTAGATGGACGTTAAATAATACTATTTTAAAGAAAAAAGACTTCACACAGTGGATAGAGAAAGAATTGGCCTTTTTCTTTAGAGAAAACAAAAAAGAAGATACATCAATTCAGAATATATGGGATACAATGAAGGCATATGTTAGAGGCTTGATAATAGACTATACAAGGAAAAGGAATACTATGAAAAGGCTAGCCTCTAAGGCCCTAGAGGATGAGCATAAAAGACTTGAAAAAGAGCTACAGAAAATGCCACAGAAAAAGGACATCAAGCTAAAAATGGATATAATTAAACACAAAATGGTTCAAATAGAAAAAGAATTAGCATAGAAAATTAGAGGTGCTAAACAGAACTACTTTGAAGATGCAAACAAACCAGGTAGATGGTTAGCATACAAACTGAGAAAGGAGAAAGAATCAAGGAAAATATTGCAATTAATAGATAACCAAGGCCAAGTTTGCCATGGTACCAAAGAGAAGAAGGAAATCATTTGAGACTTCTATGGGAAATTATATATGCAAGAGAATATTGATGAAGAAAGAGTCAAGCAGTACTTACAGAATGCTAATTTACCTCAGATACCTAAAGAGACTGAAAAAATGTTAGAAAGCAATATAACGATGATGGAATTAACTGAAGCACTCAAGAAGCAAAATAATGGAAAGGCACCAGGCCCAGATGGACTTCCGGTAGAATTTTATAAAACATTACAAGAATCGTTGAATCTTCCATTGCTAGAAGTTATGAATGAAGTTATGTCAAAGAAGAAGATACCTAAATCATGGTCAGAAACCTATATTATACTTATTCCAAAAGAGGAGGTCGATCCATTTCAAATTAAGAACTATAGACCCATTTCTTTACTAAATGCAGATTACAAAATCGTTGCTTCAATATTGGCAGAAAGACTTAAAAAATATTTAAATAATTTTATCCATCCTAATCAAAATGGATTTCTGCCAAAGAGACAAAGACAATAAATATGAGAGTAATCTTGGACACCTTGGAATACTACGAGGCACATCCTGAAAAACAAAATGGCTCTGATATTTCTAGATGCACAGAAAGCATTTGATAATGTGAATTGGCGATTCATGTTATTACTGTTGGAACAGATGGGTTTTGCTTGAAAATTTATCCAAGCAGTAGAAGCTATATACTGTAAGCAAGCGGCAAAGGTAATGATAGAGGGAGAGCTGACAGACTCTATTAACATAAGAAAAGGAACAAGACAAGGGTGCCCAATATCACCTTTGTTGTTTGTGCTAACTTCGGAAGTGTTAAACAGAAATATTAGAGATGAAAAGAATATAAAAGGAATGAAAATCAAAAAGGAAGAATTTAAGTTGCAAGCATTTGCAGATGATCTGGTTTTCATTTTAGAAGACCCTTTAGAAACAGCATCAAAATTGATAGAAAAGATAGAGACATATGGAAAGGTGGCTGGTTTGAAAATAAATAGATAAGACAAAGATTTTGACAAAGAATATGCTATTAAGACAAAAGGAAGAACTGGCAGACCTGTTGAAAATTCAAGTCACGAATAAGATCAAGTACTTGGGGATATATTTGACAGCAAGATGTAGTACATTAAAAAAGAATAATTATATTAAACTTAAACAGCAGATAGCGCTAGATTAGGCGAAATGGGAAAACTTACAACTCTCACGAACAGGGAGAATCTCAACAATCAAGATGAATATATTACCCAGAATTTTATATTTGTTTCAAACAATTCCAATTAGGCTTGGAAAAGATTATTTTGAAGATTTAAATAAAAATGTGTTGAAATATATATGGCAAGGTAAGAAAGTGAGAATAAAGTTAAAACTTTTGCAAGATGCTAGAATTAGAGGAGGATTTGGTTTGCCTAATTGGGAATTGTACTACCAAGCTACAAATCTGATGTGGGTTAAGGAATGGATAACACTAAGAAATGCTAGATTGTTGACATTAGAAGGACATGATTTGTTGTTGGGATGGCATGCTTTTTTATGGTAAAAGGAACTAAAACACGGGGGTATTTTAGAAGACATTGTATATAGGAGTCTCTGTGGTTAAACTGGGAGAAGATTAAAAGACACTGTCTTTTGAAAATTCCTATCCCTTGAAAATTCCAGTCTGGTTATCGACTATTGAAGCACTCTCGTATCCTATAATATACAAAAAGGAACAAACAGATATGGTGAAATACTGAATGAAAAGGGTGAACTTAAATCTATGCAAAAACGAGAGGAACAAGGTATAAAGATGAATTGGTTTTCATATGCGCAAATATATTCAAGGTATGATAAAGATTCTAAAACATATGGTTTCTATGATATACTGACTGACTTAGATAAGATTTAGACAGGTACTGATGAAAAGGTGATTAAAAAATTATATGGATATCTGTTAGAAATTAAACTAGAAGAAGAACAAGTTAAAGAAACTATGATTGCTTGTGGGAAGAATTTTGGATATGGGATTGATTTAGAGAAATGGCAAAAATTGTGGTCTCAAAATTATAAAATGACAATGTCAACAGCATATAAAGAAAATTTGTATAAGATGTTTTACAGGTGGCATTTCCCCCCGACAAGAATAGCAAGAATGTTCAAGAATAAATCCGAAAAAAGTTGGAAATGTCATCAGACACCTGGCTCATATTACCATATGTGGTGGACTTGTGCGGATGCTAAAAAATACTGGACTAAAATCCACATGTGGTTGGAAAAAATGACAAAAAAACATATAGACTTGAAACCAGAGATATTTTTATTGGGAATTTTACCTGAAATATATAGTAAAGACTTGAAATACCTGATTGTAAATGTATTAACAGCGGCTAGGATTGTATTTGCTAAAAACTGGAAAAATGAGAAAATACCATCACAGGAGGAAATCATTAAGAAAATATTGGAATGTGCTGAAATGAGTAGATTGACATTTGAAATTAGAGAACAAGAGGATAAACAATTTTATAAAATTTGGGATCTTTTCTATCAATGGTTAGACAACAAAGTACAGTAATGAAATATATAGATTTTTAGAAAATAATAAATATATAAAGATGTACTTCTTTCTTATTATAACTACAAAATTATTTTAGGATAGATTTGGGATGATAATATGAACTGTTATAAAATAAATTAAGTAAATTATGGTTATCTTGTAAAGCATGAATGAATAAAAGTATAGTCAAATGATTGATTAATAATGATACTAAGGTATTTAATTTTTGATTGACAATATGAGATTATATGTAATGTAATTGTAATTGAAGACTACAAAATGGAAGCACAAAACAATTTGTAAACCAACCGGCACACTGTATGTACACCTATGGAAGATAGCTTGATGTTTTGATGTTTTGTTTGTTTATGTTTGTTTTTAAAAACCAATATTTATAAAAAAGAATCCTCTATTGCCTAATAAACAACATGCTCAGCAGTAGATCCTTTCACTTTATTATGGGGACAATGTTAGCAAATTAAGAAAACTCAACAATGGCCCTCCTTAAGGTTCTGTACTGGCACCTAGACTGTTTAATCTTTATATCTCAGATATGCCAGCTACAAGGAGATGTAAATTTGGGTACGCCCTAGTAGCGCAAAATAAAAACTTGGAAATATTGGACTGACTCATCTCTGAGGACCTGAAGTCGCTAGAAAAATTCTTTGCTCCCTGAAGACTCATACCCAATGTCAGCAAAACGGTGACTACCTGTTTCCAACTCAACAACAAACTTGCCAATGTCCCCCCCAAAGGCTTACCTGAAAAATAACTTTCTCTCTTATGATCCTCACCCTAAATACCTCAGAGCAGGGGTGGGATTCAAATTTCTTAACAACTGGTTCTGTGGGCATGGCCTAATTTGTGGGTGTGACTTGGTGGTCATGTGATGGGTGGGAGTGGCTTGCTGATTGGGCGTGGCTATGTGGTCATGTGACTGGGGTGGGAGTGGCCATGTGGCTGGCAACCCAAATTTAAGTGGTCCTCACTTAATGACCAGGTGCTTGCTTAGTGGCCAATTGCTTGGCAAGTGCTTTTTGCCAGTTTCCAAGGCCTGGGGAGGCCCTGGCAAGGCCCAGGCAGATGGCCATGTGGCTGGCAACCCAAATTTAAGTGGTCCTCACTTAATGACCAGGTGCTTGCTTAGTGGCCATTTGCTTAGCAAGTGCTTTTGTCAGTTTCCAAAGCTGGGGAAGCCTTGGCAAGGCCCAGGCAGGTGACCATGTGGCTGGCAACCCAAATTTAAGTGATCCTCACTGAATGACCAGGTGCTCACTTAGTAGCCAATTGCTTAGCATGATATAAGGATTAATGCAAATTGGAAAGGAAAGACTGCAGAGATTGTGCACAAGTGATTTGTACCAACCAACACACTATGTAACGGAAGATGGTTTATGTTTTATGTTTTTGTTTATGTTTAAAAAAATAAAACACTTTTATTTAAAAAATTTCATTTGTGCATGCATGCAACTTCTTGTTACATTGATGTTGCTATATATTGATTTAAGCAGAAACAGATAATATATAACATCAATATAACAAGAAGTTGCCTGTCTCCCTTTGGGTAAGTTACTTTTTTATTTATTTATGTATTTACTTATTTTTTTACAATCTTGTTTTTGTTTTTATTAATCATAAAAACAAAACAGATACTAAAGAAATAAATTAACACACAAAAATTATTTTACTATTCATCTTGATGTTTCTTTAAGCAAAGGAGAAAGAAACATCAAGATGAAGAGTAAAATAATTTTTATTTATGTGTTTATTTATTTTTTTAGTATCTGTTTTGTTTTTATGATTAATAAAAACAAGTAAAAAAATAAATAAATACATAAATATAAAAAAGCAACTTACCAAAAAGGAGACAGGCAAGTTGGCTAGCCAACTATGCTGGGGTCCTCCTCAGTCTTCTAGCTTGCTGCAGCGAAGACAGCCGGCTGAGGAGTTGGCTCTCAACTGAGCTGGTGGCGGAGGTGGCAGGAGGAGGTAGCGGACCGGCCCAGCAGGACTTGCTACTTTGCCTCCTCACTATCAATTGGTGGTGGGAAGGCAAAGCAGCAACCCTTGGGCCACAACGGGCGAGAGAAGGTGGCAGGCTGGTGGCCTAGTCAGGATGGCAGCCGCCATGTGAGCGAGGTAGTGGCGCCCAGCCCAGGAATTGGCTCTCGATTGGGCTGGGGGCAGTGGCGGTGGCAGGAGGAGGTAGGGGACTGGGCCAGCAGCAGGAGTTGCTGCTTTGCCTCCTCATTACCAATCGGTGGTGGGAAGGGAAGGCAGCAACAATGGAGGGCCATGGGCGAGGGAAGATGGGGGCGGGCAACCGGGACTGGCAGCGGTAGGTAGACGACCAGGTTGGAGGATCGTATTTACCGATCCGCATCTTCGGAGGCTGGCGGCGGGGTAGGCAGTCCAGGCAGACGAGGATGGCTAGCGGCAGCGGCGGGAGGTAGGCAGGGCAAGTCACGCCGGCTGGACAAGGACAGTTAGCTGCGGTGGTGACCGGCCCGGGGCTTGCGGCTTGCCCTCACTCAGCAAGGTGGCAGAAGGCAGGCAGGGATGGACAGCTGACTGGCTGGCTGGCTGGCTCGGCTGCTGCTGGTGGTGGTGGTGGTGGTGTGAGCGATGGTGCCACGCAGGTAAATTTTTGTAATTAGCACACATGCACTATAAATAGGGGCAGGGAGGTCAGGGAGAATGAGAAAGGGATTTTTCCGGTAAAGCCTTCAACTTAGCTTCACTTTTTTATTAGGCACAGTTTAAAGTTACAAAAGTAAATAATGAGGCAAACAGAAAAAACTGATTTTTTTTAAACTTTGGAGTGGTGGATAGGGGCGGGGGCAGGGGCAGCGAAGGGAGAGGCAGGCAGAGGGGAATGTGGAGGGGATTTTCACGAGTGCGCAGTAAAAAAAAACCATTTTTTTAAAAAAAACCAGTTTTTTTTAACTTTGGAGCAGCAGATGGGTTGGAGGCCAGGGCAGCAAAGGGAGGGGCAGGCGGGGGAGAATGCAGAAGGGATTTTTGTGCGTGTGCAGTAATAAAAACTGGTTTTTGGCCCATAGGAGCAGCAGAGAGGGGCGGGGCCAAGCAGGGGTCGGTTTTACTGGTTTTTAGAACTACCGGTGACGTTAACAACCAGTTCTATAGAACCGGTGCGAACCGGTAGAAACCCACCCCTGCCTCTGGGTAAGTTTGGATCAGACTCTTTCCTATAAGAAACACCTAGAGAACATGTCTGCTAAAATCAACACCGGGAACAACTTACTGCAGAAACTAAGAGAATCTAGATGGGGAGCCTCAGCCTCTACTTTCAGAATATCAGCACTAGGGTTGGTCTACTCCACAGCTGAATATTGCACCCCCATCTGGCTTAATAGCTGCCACACTAGCAAGATTGATGCTAGACTAAATGATACAATGAGGATCATAAGCGGTTGCATAAAATCTACTCCTTCTTGCTGGAACTCCATCTTGAGCCCCATAGCACCACCAGCCCTACAAAGACAGGAAGGCTTAGTGAAAGGAGTACAACAAAATTATGAGAAACTCACTTCTTCCTCATCTATCCATTGGCAGGCTTAAATCCAGGAAGCCCTTTCTGGTACTCGCTCATCAGCTGTCTAACAACTTTGACATCAACTCACAGTGGAAAGCCAAATGGGCTGCTGAATGCCCAGATACAGGCAGTTACGTAGATGACCCTACACAAAAGATGCCAAGTTTTGACCTTCTCGCCAGCATTGGTCAACTCTGAACAGGATCATTTCCCAACATGGCATCTGCCAGGACTCATTGTTTATGTGATGACCCGTAGTCTCTCAAATTAACCCAAAACCTCAAACATATATTAAAATCCGGTAGAGCCTTCAACTTAACTTCACTGTTTTATTAGGCACAGTTTAAAGTCACAAAAGTAAATAATGAGGCAAACAGAAATCCAAAAGAAACCACATTGATGAGAGTTCCGAAACACGCCAAGATAACTAATTATAAATTCCAGGAAAATAACCAAGAAAAGTCCATGGGAAGAGCGCCAGCAAAGATAAGCTTCTTTCAAGGTAAACACTAATTGACTTCAGCAATTCTAACTGCGCAGTTGCAAACTTATATACATAGGTCCCACCTGCAAGCCATGAGGAGGATCATGGTAATCTACCCTTGAGTAGACCTCGCTTTTCCCTGATCCTCTCCTCCCTGTTTGACCTAGGATGGATAGGAGATGGGCCTGGATCCTCCTCTGACTGCTCAGCTGGCCTCTGCCCTTCCCCAGCCTCCTCCATCACCTCTCCAGCCACACTCCCACTCCCTGTTGGCTGTTCCTCCTCTTCCTCAGAGTCAGTCTTCACCAGGGGCATGACAATTTAAGTGGGGTTTTGTCTCTACCCCTCAGTGTGACTCAACGAAATATCCATCACATTGTGTCTGAATGCCCATCAAGAGCTTACACTGTCCCAATATCTGATTTTTTTCAACATAGATCACCCTGTCCTTGAATGGCTAGGTAGACTGGACATTAACATTTGAACTACTATAAGTCCATGTATTTGCCCTAGCTAAATAAACAAATAAACTGTCAATAAATCAAGAAAGTCAGTTTGGAGTGGTGATTAAAGCAACCAGCTAGAAACCACATGACTGTGAGGTCTAGTTCCACCTTGAGTACAAAGCCAGCTGGGAGACCTGGGGTGAATGTCTGAGCTTTAGGGTAGAAGCAGTGGCATACCACTCCTGAAAAACCTGCCAAGTAAACACCAGGGACTTATCCAGGCAATCTTGAAGAACTGGATATAATTGAATAGAAATTGGGGGGGGGGGGGGGTCACAGTAGGTGGCAATACTTGACTAATTGATCTTAAAAAATTAAGCAAAATCTGCTGATACTGAGATGGGAAACTGGAGGAAAATGCTCTGAATCTCAAACAAAATTATTCTCTCTCAATTCCAGTAATGGTAGATAGCCTAATTCTTTTCCCCCTAACTTCTTACTCTCCAGAATTTTCACTTTGCTATTGTTTTATAACTCCAGTCCGTTGTTTTACAGAGCTTTCCATCTTCTTCTTTCATCCCCTCTTTCATCTTTACTAGTTTTTTATCCATTCTTTTTTTGAAAGCTGTCAATTTAGTATTAAGTGGTTCAGACAATGTATTACCTTTCCTCACACATTTTCTGTCACAAAACCTAGTGCTATTCTGGTTTCTCCAAGTTGTTCCAGCAATCCTCTTCTTGCTGCTTTTCTAGTATTTGTTTATGATACTACTAGCTCGATGCCCCTGCTTTGCTACAGAACTATGTGGTTGGGCTTAGTTTTGGGGGAGGAAAATAAGCGAGAGGGAATTCTGCCTCTGCCTACCAGCATCCATCAGTATTCATCTGGCTAGTGTCCTGTCAATGTATGAGAGTTGAGGGCTGTTTGGAAAGTGAAACAGGATTTTCTGTGTGAGCAAGAAGGAGACAGCAAGGAGCCCAGGCATGGCTTAACTCAACTGTTCTGTACTAAAGCTGCTTGGTGCTCTGAAACTGAAACTCCTCTCCTCTGCTTGTGTTTTGCATTTGGAACAGAATTATTTTCAGGTTGGGAGGGGGAGTAGAACTCCTTAGCATCAGAGCATGTTAATAAGAATATATGAAATACTAATGCTCTGATAGTCATTTTGAAAAATCATTTCTTAGTGAGCACCTAGAAGTCAAGAGTGCCAAATATGTGCCAAATTTCAAGTTTTGTAGGCTTTATGGTTCTGGATATTTTGTGATGCGTGAGTGGTATTTCGCTTTTATATATATAACCTCCAGCTTTTCTCTTTGGCTGGCCATCCATTTGCCCTGGCTAATGAGCTTCGGCCTCTCCATGCCACACCCTTTGGCATGGCCCCTTTCACCAAAATACAGTTCATCAGGGAGACATGTGCTTTTGGGCACATGGGACAGTTTGCCACCAGCCAATCGGCTGAATGCCAATGCTTGCAGCCAGAAACCACAGTGCGATCAATGCAGGGGCTGGGGACTTTGGGGGAGGTGCTGCAGCCAAACAGCCTCAGCCACTTGTTATGAGAAGGAAGGGGAGGAGGTGAAAGTTCCCCAGTATCTGATGCCTCCCTGACACCAAATGGAAAGGGAAGAGTGGGAGTTGGGCGTAAATAAGCCAGTTTCATCCATATAAGTTTTCGTTCATGGTGGGTATCCTCGCCTTAGAAGGAGAGAGGGAAGGAGAAAGGGAAGGGAGAAAGAGAGAGAAAGAGAGGGAGAAGGGAGACAAGAAAGAAAAAAAGAAAAGGGAAAGAGAGAAAGAAAGAAAGAAAGAAAGAAAGAAAGAAAGAAAGAAAGAAAGAAAGAAAGAAAGAAAGAAAGAAAGAAAGAAAGAAAGAAAGAAAGAAAGAAAGAAAGAAAGAAAGAAAGAGGAAGGGAAGGGAAGGGAAGGGAAGGGAGGAAGGGAAGGGAAGGGAAGGGAGGAAGGGGGAAGGGAAAGGAACATTCCCAGAAAGGGGAAGGAGTTTATTAGGACAAAGCTGCCGTGCAGAGGAAGGCAGAGATAGTTCTCCACTTACAACCATGGTTGAACTCAAAATTTTGGTTGCTAAGCAAGAGAATTGTGAATTTTGAAGCATTTTAACTCAATCCACCCTCCAACAGTGGATGTCAATCACTGTGGATCAGATTGAGAATTTGAGAGCAAAGATGATTGACACACTCATAAGGGTTGGGGTACCACTCGACTTCCTGTATGTCCACCACTGAGCCTCGAATCTCTGTTGCTAGATAAGACAGCTGTTCAGTGAGCTTTCACCTATTTTATGTCCAGTCTTGCCACCATTGATATGCGAATAATTGCAGCTCTTAAGTAAGTCACATTAAGTCGTTAAGTGAATCTGGCTTCTCTGTGGACTTGATTGGTCAGGTCGCAAAGAGGAATCACATAACTCTGGGACACAGACTGTCATAAGTATGGGTCGGTTGCCAAGTGTCTGAATTTGGATCACCTGACCATGGCGATGTTGCAATGGTCATTAAGTGTGAAAAGAAGTCATAGGTCCCTTTTTCCAGTGCCATTGTAACTTGAACATCGCTAAATCAGTCACATGATCGCTAAGTGAGTTCTAATTAATTTAACCCCTATCTGAAACATGGGCATCTGCAATAAATATTCTTGGGCAAGAGTGGAGTTCAGTGAAAAATTTGATTGTAATTCTGGTGCAATTTTTTTTTCTCATTCTCACGCGTGAGTAGCACTGAAAGACAGAAATATGTAGGCCTTTCTTACAAAACAGGTAAGTGGCTGACATTCTGTACATACTGTATTTCAGTTTCTAGAAAGGATAAGAATTTGGGAACTCGACCTTTACTGCTTTTATCATCCAAATTCCTGTGAACCAACGTTTCCTCCTCTTTTTCTGTCACAAATTGCAGTCCACTCTAAAGAAACCCGTTAACTCATCACTTTGTCTGACCTGTTTTCTGATCCAGGTCTCAAAAAGAGTATGCAACACACTGCTTTCTGTCCTTTTTTTCCATTACAAATGTTTTTCAAATCATTTTCTGTTCCTTCCAGGGGCTATTAGTGTCCCAAACCAGACATCATATATGTCAATAAATTATACTATTCATGCACCATTGAAAATAACACTGTTACTGCACTGCATGTAAACAATATTGTAACAAAATTGGGAATTCAGGTCAAAAGATGCAATAACTGGCTAAGTGTAAAATAAGAAATTACAGCTCATACTTCTAGTGCAGTGTTTCTCAACTTCAGTAACTTTATGAGGCCGGCTGGAGAATTCTGGAAATTAAAATCCACATATTTAACATTGCAGAGTTTGAAAAATGCTTGTTTGAAAATCACCGTTTTTATGGCAGATCTCTGAAGATTGAGCATAATCTCTCCACATGTGTTAAGAGAAGCAATGCACCTGTGGAAGTTGGAACTGGATATGTTAATCAAGCTGCATTGTTCTAGTCTAGCCCACTTAATCATTAGCTCCTGGCAATCCAGAATTACAGATTGATTGTTAAATCATTAAATAATTGTTTTAAATTGCATTTTTATCTGCATGGGCTTGGTTCCTTCATATTTGTGTGGTATTTTAATTAATAAGGCTCTTGAGAAGGTTTATCATACTTCCAGAACACTTTTTTGTTTGTTTGTTTTAACAACCCTGTAATCCCTTGCATCAAGGTGGATTGGGGTGTTGGAAAAAATATCCTTCTGGGTTCAGTTCCAAGTGGGGAAAAAGACACCGGAAACATGGAGGCTGTTTGGAAAGATGGTTTAATGATGGACAGGACCACATGGCTCTGAGCTCCAAAGTGAAAAGGATGACCACATGCTTCAAGATGTTGGGGGAAGGGAAAAAAGGAAAGGGAAGAGATACTGAGAGTCCCTGGGTTTTATTCCCTCTGTTGGGCCCCACCTTAGTGTTTCTTGTTCTTGTGTAAGAAATGTATTGTCAGCGTTCCAGCAAACCTCCATTCTAATCAAGGCTTGTGGCAGCTTGGGAGCATCGAATCTCAACATGGCTTCCAAAGCTGACATGTATCTCATTGGCTATCAGACTCCCAGGGGTGGGTTTTTTAGCTAACTTTGTAGACTTTGTCTGGACCATATGGCTTCACCTGAGTGCTGGCTGATGCAATCTTCCCAGGCCAGGTAGTGAGATGGTAGAGGCCTTTGTTATGTAGAATACTCTGGCCCAGGCCTTAATGGTCTGCCCATTAACACAGGTTTGGGGGTGAGCTTCTGCTTCTCTTGAGTTTCTACTTCCCTTTTAGAGGGAATATTCTGCCTTTTTAATATTTCCTAGGGTATCATTTTTCTAGGAGAAGGGTGGGTGCTAACTTCCTACAGGAGGGACTGGATGGAGCTCATGCAGTTACTGGCTGGATGTCCTTCCTGAAACCTATACTGTCGTATTGGCTGATACGAACAAAAGACGCGAGGCAGTGACTTGAGTTCAGCTCATTTATTAAGGGAAAACACAAGTGGAGTCAGTAGGGAAAAGCCGCGGCTTATATGGATCTGGCACCGGGCGCTGTGGCCAATGACAGCTGTTCGAATCGCCCGCGATCGGCTAGGCCAATCGCGGTCGATTCCGAACGGCCAATCAGTGCTGCGCGCTCGACCAATCCGGTGGCTGCGCGCTTTGACCAATCCGGGTTGCCGGATTTCAAGAATGTAAATGTCCATACAGAACACCCCTCCCCTCTTGGTTCGGTCCTACGTAACGTAGTCCCGTAAGTAGGCGGGGCTCCGTACTTGCCGACTGGACCTGCGCAGATTAGTTGTTTCTTGGCTGCCAGCTGGTTCGGTTGGGATCCTTGTCGCTCTCCGCCTCGTTGATGGAAACGCCTGGAAGGGTGAGTCGGGCCTCTCGCCGTAGCTCCCTCCTGGTCTACCCGGGCTGGTTGAGGTGCTGGCTTCGCTGCTCCCGCTCGGGCTTTCCGGGCTGGTTGAGCTGGCTTCGCTGCTCCCGCTTGAGCTTCCCGGGCTGGTCAAGCTGGCTCGGCTGCTCCTTCCAGGCGAGGCTTCGAGTGGGTCGTTCCCTGGTGCTTCGGACGGTGAGTACTGCTGGTTCCTTTTTGGGTGGGTTTGTCTTTCTTGTTCTTTGGGGCTTTCCCTCCCCTCTTGGTTGGTGTCTTGGCGGTTCCCCTCTGTTTCTGGTGTTTGCGTGTCGGTTATATTTCCCGCGGTGGTTCTCGACCTTAACTGGTCGATGTGCCGTTTCCAAGCTCGCCCGTCATTTGTTAGTAGCCGGTACGAGTGGGGATCCGTTGCCTGGGTTATCGTTGCCAGTATCCAGAGAGGGTCCCCGGTGAGGTTTTTTGCATAGACCGCATCTCCAGGTGCGAATGTCCGGTGCTTGCTGGTGGAGTCGGGGGGCTTCTCTGGGTTGTATGTGGGGTGTAGGCGGTCAAGTGGTGATCGCAGCTTTCTTCCCATCAGCAGCTCCGCTGGGCTCTTGTTTGTTGTTGTGTTCGGGGTTATGTGCTGTATGAGTAGCATCCTGTTGATCTTGTCCTGTATGTGCCCGGTTTCGATTTTTGGGATGGTCCTTTTCGTGAATTGGACCATTTTCTCCATCCTTCCGTTCGCCGCTGGGTGAGCTGGTGCCGTTAACGCATGTCGGATCCCTTGTTCCGCTAGGAATCTTTCGAAGGGTAGTGCGGTGAACTGGGGGCCGATGACATCTGGGAGGCCGTGGGTTGCGAATAGCTTGCTGAGTCCTTGATGATGGCTTCTGTGGTGGTTGTCCTCATGTTGCTTACCTCCAGCCAGTTGGAGTAAGCGTCTACCATCACCAGGAAGGTGTGTCCTCTAGTAGGTCCCGTGAAATCTATATGAATCCAGGACCATGGCCCTCTGGCGGTTTCCCATTCTAGGACCGGGGCGGCGGGGGGGCTTGGTCTGGATTCTTGGCACTGCTTGCAGGATGCCACCCAGGCTTCGATCTCTTTGTCCATCCCTGGCCACCAGGCGTGACTTCTGGCCATGGCTTTTGTCCTAACGATGCCAGGGTGCCCCTTGTGCAGCATGCCCAGGACTTTTTTCTGCAGTTCTTCTGGGATTATGACCCTATCCCCCCACAGTAAGCAACCCTTTTGCGTGAAGAGTTCTGTTTGGCGGTTCCGGAAAGCTCTGAATTGCTCATCCTCGTCCCTTTCCGGCCACCCTTTTTCCACCCATCTTAGCACCCGCGCCAGACGTTTGTCTTTATTTGTTGCCAGGGCAATGTCTGACGCGGTTAGTGGGAGGTTGGGTAAAGTCTCTATGCTCAGGGTGGATGTGGTGGGTGCTGGGTCAACGTCCAGGGTGGGCAACGGCATGCGGCTCAAAGCATCCGCGTGAGGGATTGACTTACCGGGGCGATGGTCCAGCCGGTAATTGTAGGCGGCGAGGAATTCGGACCACCTCGTCATCCTCGGGGATAGGATGTTTGGGGTGGCCCTGTCCCCCGCCAGTATTCCGAGCAGCGGTTTGTGGTCTGTGATGATGGAGAAAGTCCTGCCGTAAAGGTATTCTTTACGGCTGCGACGATTGCCAGGGCCTCTTTATCCAGCTGGCTGTAATTCCTTTCCGGTTTTGAGAGAGTCCTTGAAAAGAAAGCGATGGGTGCTTCTTTTCCATCGGCGAGGGTGTGGCTGAGGATGGCTCCGACGCCAAAGGGGGATGCATCGCATGTTACCGTGAGGGGTAGTATCTTGCTGTATTGGATGAGAACAGCGTCCGATGTGAGCAGGTCTTTTGTTTTGTTGAATGCGTCTTCTTCTCGTCTTCCCCAAGTCCAGGTGGCTGCCTTGTCGAGCAGCCTATGCAACGGTTCTGCCGAGGTTGTCTTTTGGGGCAGGAAAACAGTATAGAAGTTAATCAACCCCAGGAACGCTTGTAATTCGGTTTTGTTTCTGGGCCTTGGGGCTTCCTTGATGGCTTTGATTTTTCCCTCAGTTGGGTGGATTCCGTGCTGGTCTAGGAGGTACCCTAGGAATTCGACTCTTGTTGTGCGCAGTTGGCATTTCTCTCTCTTGACTTTTAGCCCTGCGTCTTTGAACCTCAGTACCTCCCTCAGGCGGCTTTCCAATTGTTTTTGGTCGGCCGCTGATACCAGCATGTCGTCAAAACAGGGCACTACCCCTTTTATGCCCTGGAGAAGCCTCTCCATTAAACTTTGGAACACCCCCGGGGCTACGCTGACTCCGAACTGGAGTCTCTTGCAGTGGAATGCCCTGCGGTGGGTGACTATGGTCTGCGCTTCTGCAGTTTCCTCGTCGACTGGCAGTTGCTGGTAAGCTTGAGCCAGGTCGAGTTTGGCAAAAACCTTGCCCCCCCCCCCCCAGTGAGTGTAGAAGGTGCTGCACTACTGGGACGGGGTAGGCGCTTTGTTGCAGCGCACGATTGAGGGTGGCCTTATAATCCCCACAGATTCTCACTGAGCCGTCTGGTTTTACTGGGGTGACTATAGGGGTCTCCCATCTGGCATGGTCCATTGGTTCAAGTACTCCCTGTTCGATGAGCTTATTTAATTGCTCATCGATTTTGGGCCTGAGCACAAAGGGTACTCGCCGGGGCTTGAGGCGGATTGGGGCAATGGCGGGGTCTAGGCTGAAGGTTATCGGGGCCCCTCGGTACTTGCCTAGGCTGCCGTCGAAGACCTCTTGGAAATCCCGTGCAAGCTGCTCCTCCCAGTCTGCCTCGGCGACGTGGTTGGTGCCGGTCACCTCTATTCCTAATGGCGCGAATCATTGGAGTCCCAGGAGGCTGGGGCGGTCCTTCTCGACAATGGTCAGGGAGAGTATTTCGGTGTGCCCTTTAAATGTGACTTTGAAGTGTCCGATTCCTACTACGGGGATGCGGTTTCCTTGGTAGTCCTTGAGGATGAGTTTCTGGCTTTCCAGCTCGCGCCGCTGTATGGTGGGCACTAGACGCTTGATTTCCCGCCATGCAACCATGGATAGGTAGGACCCGGAGTCCACTTCCATCTTGCAGGGGCGGTCTTCAATGGCCACCTCCATGTGGACCTTTCGGCCATCCCAGTTGGATGAATGGCCGACGATGACTGTCTGGTGCGTTTCCTCGCGTTGGCGGGTTTCATTGAAACGTCGGCTCCTTGCTTCCCGGCTCCATCGGCTCTCGGGGTTTCGGTCTCGGTTCCTCGGGGGGGTGCTGTCACGTCTCCGCGGGCTGTAGTCTTGGCGCCGGGGGCTGTAGTTTCGTTTGAACCGGCAAACTTTGGCAATGTGGCCCCGCTTGTCACAATGCCGGCATATCGCATCGAAGAACCGGCATTCCGACCGCGGGTGTTCGCCGCCGCAACCGGCGCATTGGAACTTCAATTTGCGGCTCCGCTGCTCGCGCTGGTCATGCTCCGCCTGCAGCCGGTGGATGTCTTCCTCGTCGTCTTCGGAGTCGGAGGGGGAGTCGAGGTCGCCGTGGTGTGTGGATGCGGTCGCTTGGCGGTTGGTCTCGGGCTGCCTCTCGGGGTCGGAGTCGCCTCGGTTGTGCCTGGGTGCTCCGCGATGCTTGCTTGCCGCATTCGGGCCGCTGATCTCCGGGTCGCTTCTGCTGCGGTGGCCTCAGCAAGGGCGTCGGTGAGGGATATGTCGCTCCTTGCCATGAGCCGGCTCTGTAGGACGGGGTCCTTGAGGCCGAGGATGACGTGGTCTCGCAGGGCTTCGTCGAGATCGGTGAACCCGCACAGGCCCCCGAGGTCCCTGAGATCAGCCATGAAGTCGCTGATACTCTCGCCCTCTTTTTGATCGTGCCGGCAGAACTCGTGTCGGCGGATGAGGGTGGGCACGGCGGGCACGTAGTGACTTTGCAGCAGGGGTTCGAGGTCGGCCCAGTCCATCGCCTTCACGTCGAGGGGCTTGGCGAGGGCTTTTGCCATTTTAAACACTGCGGGCCCGCAGTGAGTTAGGAAGACGGCCCGTTTCTTCTGCCCATTCGCGTCCTTGAGATTGCTGCTCTCCAAGAACATGAGGAATCTGTCTATGTAGGATTCCCAGTCCTCAGCAGCTTGGTTGAAGGGAGCGGGTGGCATGGTGCCGCTGGCCATGTTGCCGGTTGCGGTTCCGTGTGCCACGTGCGGTGTGGGACTTGCTTCAGGATCCCAACTTCGTCGCCAGTGTCGTATTGGCTGATACGAACAAAAGACGCGAGGCAGTGACTTGAGTTCAGCTCATTTATTAAGGGAAAACACAAGTGGAGTCAGTAGGGAAAAGCTGCGGCTTATATGGATCTGGCGCCGGGCGCTGCGGCCAATGACAGCCGTTCAAATCGCCCGCGATTGGCTTGGCCAATCGTGGTTGATTCTGAACGGCCAATCAGTGCCGCGCGCTCGACCATTCCGGTGGCTGCGCGCTTTGACCAATCCGGGTTGCCGGATTTCAAGAATGTAAATGTCCATACAGAACATATACTATTACCCACAACCTATTACCCTTCAAATTCGTTCTTCCTAGGTAGGAATCGTAGGAGTTGAAGCTGCTTAATTTTTCCTTAATAGTAGGAATTAATTCTAGCATAGAAGATCTCTTTTGTTTGTGACTAAGCTCTAAGAGTTCTTTATATTCAGAAGTAGTTTCATTCTGCCTAGTGGGAAGACTGATCTTGCAAGCACATCATAAACGAATGTTGAACTTCAAGAATAGTCTTCCCACAAGGCAGACTAATGCTACTTCTACCACAAACATTTAAATGCCTTAGGCTAGCCTGGGTAGTATGTGTATTCAGGATCATAGGATGGGGAGAGGGGCTTATCTGTTTGTTTTTATTAATGGGCTTCTGGACTTCATTCAAATTCTGGGCAGCGTACATCATGAGACAAATTAAATGGAATATTACAGAGACCCAGACTGGATATTACAGAGATCATATAAAACATATCATACAAATATTCAGGGAAAAAAACCCACCTAAATCACCAAAGCAAACATTTTAGAAGAAGGTTGCAAGTATTGTAATCCAAGGCCTAGAGGGAAAGTCAGGTTTTAGGAACACATTTAAACAGCATCAGGATGGACACCATAGGAATCTTTGGGAAGACATCATGTCCAGGTGTTGTAGCAGAAAAGACACTGTCTAATCAATGGGATCCAAAGAAAGTTGATTCTTCCTGATTGTATAAGATAAGCTGAAATTATGGAGGAGAGATAAGTCTCCCAAGTAACCATATGCTATTAAGGGCTTCATATATGATTGCACCCAGAAGATGATTGGTAACCATTGTAGCTCATGAAGCAATAATATTATATGACCATATTATGGTATCCCCTTCACTACCCGTGCTTCTAGATTCTGAACCAGATACAGGTTTCAAGTGGATTTCAAGGATAAACACAAAGAGTTAGTTTATTTATTTATTTGTTTGTTTATTTATTTATTTAATTAATTTATTTATATTGCCGCCTATTTGCCCATGGCGACTTGAGGCGGCTCACAGAATGTAAAATCATATTCAAAATAAAAAACAAAAACTAATAAAAAGAATCAAATAAATTAATAAAGTACAATAGAACAAAATCTGGGGAAAACATAAATAAAAAAATAAACACAAAATCACCCCCAACTGACCCCCCCCCCGCCCCAACAACAGCAGATCATCCAAGCCATTTGATAGACTCCATTCCTCTCTGGGTTCCCCAGGCCCACTGGCAGAACCAGGTCTTCAGTGCCTTTTGAAAGAGTATTCATGAGGAGGCCATTCTAATCTCTGGGGGAATCATGTTCATACCACTTAATGTTGCCAAGGTTGAGCTTGAGCCTGTTCCTCCCCACTTGGTCTTGCAGTTTCCAGATACCAAGGACAACACCTGGACAGCATCTTCTAGTTACTCAGCTTTGAGATGTACCGCAGGAGATCATCAGCATAACACTGGTATATGACCTCAAACTAATGGATGATATCACCCAAGTCTCATGTAAATGTTAAATAGGAAGGGTGAGAAGGTCAAGCCCTGAAGAGCATTCCCCATGTCAAGAATCTCTGGCTTGATTTCTATCCCTCTGCCAACAGCAACTCCATCTGACCATTGAAAAGGGACAACCCTCAAAATATAGTACCATCTATTATTAATCCCCATATGCAGGGATTGAATGATAGCATGATTGATGGCATCAAAAACCCGTTTAATTCTCAATAGTATTCTCAGCTATAAAATAGAAGTATCTAGCAAAAGGTCTTTTAGGACAGAGATTATATGTGGAAGTAATGGGCCATCAAACTGTAGTATGTGTACTTTCTTGCAGCTAACTTCAGGCTGCCAGTTTATCAGCACCTCTGCCTTTTGTCCATTGCTATTGACTTCTGTGTTTGCAAAGTGATCATATATCAGTGGTGAACTTACTGTGAGTTTGATACCCCCAGAGTGTGAGCATAGAGAAAAATTAGAATAATACCTCCATTGCCTAATAAAGGAAAAAGGAGTAACTAAGAAAGAATAAATTATGAAGAGCTATTGGTGGAACAAAGAAAGACTCTCAGTTCATGCTGTGGGCTGGGAAGTAAGGGCAGGGCCCTTGAGACAAGCAGATGAAAGAAAATCCTTCTGGTGTGCCTTTAAAAGGCTTTTCTTGAAATCTCAGTTTCTGAGAAATTCTCAAGTCAGGAAGGCAAAGGGGAAAGGGGATGCCCTTCTTATCAAGAAAGTAAACAGACCTTGCTTGATTAATGCCTAGCATGTCTGCTTTCTTTTCTTTCTTTTTTAAATTTCTGCCAAAATAACTGACTTGCTTTATTTGTTTGTTCTAAAACATGTGCACCCTGCTTTCAAGCTGGAAAGGTTTGCATTGATAAGTATTTTCCTTAAAATCTTTTGCTTAATTGCTGCTAGACATCACAAATATATGAGAAAGGTGAAGCAAATATAAATTATTTTGATTTTTTTTATAGGACATAATATTCAGGTGAAGGATCAGTCTATCCCTTCCAATCTAAATCTTGCAAAACAGGCCACAAATATTTTTCAACTCTAACCAATAACAATATTAGCACTGATTTTTGAGAATCTGAGTCTATTTCTTTCTTAACGGAGTCTTCATGTTAAGGGGCAAAATGCTTTTGAGGGGCAGATAGAAGGAATGAAAAACATTGCAAATGCATTCTTGTTATCCTTTTGAGATTTCTAGAGGCATTCAAGTTATGCCATAGATCGGGGTCCCCAATCGCCAGTCCCCGGACCAGTACCGGTCCGTGGATCATTTTGGACCGGGCTGCCTATTTTGCTTGGGTGCCATCTTGTTTCGAAGTTTGCCCTCAGCAGCGCCAGTCGGTGGCCTGAGGGAGAAAGGAACGCAGGGTGGGGAGATAGAGGGAATGAAAAACATTGCAAATGCATTCTTGTTATCCTTTTGAGATTTCTAGAGGCATTCAAGTTATGCCATAGATCGGGGTCCCCAACCGCTGGTCCCCGGACCAGTACCGGTCCGTGGATCATTTTGGACTGGGCCGCCTATTTTGCTTGGGTGCCATCTTGTTTTGAAGTCTGCCCTCAGCAGCGCCAGTCGGTGGCCTGAGGGAGAAAGGAACGCGGGGTGGGGAGAAAGCTTGCCTCAGCGGCTCCGCCACGAAGCGCCTCTTTCTGCCAGGGGAAAGGGAGCGAGAGTGAAAGTGAGAGAGAGGCATGTGAGCCGAAAGCTGGAGTGGGGTGGAATGAAGGGGCTCAGATCCCGATCCAGACACCTTGCGGGAGCCCCCAAAAGCAGCCCTGCGCTTGTCCGGGGTGCCAGAGGGGCGCCGGGGCCATGGCTTGGCAGCGGCGGCGGCAGAGCTGTCAGCCGGGGGAGGACGAGGGTGTGCGATGAAAGGTGCCGGGCAGAGGCGTAGGCAGTCACCGCCCGAAACAACTGGGAGAGGAGAAGAGAAGAGAGCGAAAGAGACGAGAATCCTAAAACACACAGGGCAGAATATTGCTTTAGCCAAGCTACACAGTGAATATCTACTAAAAGTTTGACTGGTTTAATATGGATTTATTCCCAGGTAATTGAAAGTCTTATTTCAGCTGGAAGAATTCTAGACAATGCTCTGCTTGCCAAGGGGTTGCAGAGAAATGGGGTGAGAGAGATCCGGAAAGAAGTGGGCTCTCCATGTATTTGGAATGAATCCCCGGAATAATTTATATGCCTGGATTTCTGAACCTCAACAACTTTAAATTGTGTGAACTTGGACTCTCTGAATTCCTCACACACCTTACAATTGTTGAGATTGTGGAAAGCTGAAGATCATATTGGAGATCAAACCCATCTTAAATGTAAAATCTGAATTGCGGATTATTACCTTACAAAACGCTTTTGGAGAAAACTTATATTTTTGCCAAACATATATTTTTGTTTGATCATGATCAACTGAATCATGATGACTTTATTGGAGTCTAGTCTTGCATTTATACACATTTTTAGTAATCCTCCAACATTGGTTAATTTTGGTGAGTTGATAGTGTAATAGTAAATAAAATAAAAAATAAAAATAAATAGATAGATAGATAGATAGATAGATAGATAGATAGATAGATAGATAGATAGATGATAGATAGATAGATAGATAAAAATAAAAAAACCTAGCCGGTCCTTGAAAAAGTGTTCCTGCATGAAACTGGTCCCTGGTACAAAAAAGGTTGGGGACTACTGCCATAGATGGAAATACACAGGTGTGTAATGTAGTTCACTTGGTATGGTACATGAACTTTGCTATAATGCTTTACAAACCATGGCTACTGTTTAATTTGATCTGTGATACTAATCATTTGTAGCTAATATTATAGAACTATTTAATTGAATTATGGTTTAGTGTTGTGAATATTGTCAACTGTTGGAGATCAAATGCAAGATAAGACAAAACCCTTGGTCTCATCTAGCACCCTTCAGCCTATATTCCAATCAGTACTCCAGATTGTGTAATTATATAATTAAGTAGTTGCACAGCTCATTTTTAAATCACATGGGTTTCTGTTAATGAGTATGAATGAGCATATACAAAGTGTCTCCAGCTATCACTAATAATAGTTTATTTATTTTAAAAAAAATCTTTGGAAGAGGTAAAAAATATTGGGAAGGGCAGTTATATACAGTACATAGTATATTTGTTTGGCTTATTATAATAAGCCAGTATAACTATTATCATTTATTCAACAACCATGATTAAGAGATATTGTAACTTAGCCAGCCAGATTTACCCTGTGGAAAGATGGGTGACTAATAAATTTAATAAAATAAATAATAAAATAAACAGCACTGTTTGCAAACCCAAGCATTTTCAATGGGCAGTATGTATCTTTATGTATTATAGCAGTGTTGGCTAACCTTTCTGGCACCAAGTGCCCAAAGTGCAAGTGCATGCACCCCCAAAATGCAATGTGTGTGCACGCCCTGTGCATGCACCCCCCACCTACACAGCAGAGACCCGAAAACCATCTGGCCAGTGGGAGGTGCACGCATACATGCGCAGCAGAGCTGAGTTGGGGCGATGGCTCACATGCTCAAAGAGAGGGCTCTGCATGCCACCTCTAGCACGCATGCCATAGCTTCGTCATCACAGTATTATGGTCTTATTTTCACCAGAATGACCCTGGAAGAGAGTTCTACAAATAATGCAGCCTAAAGGAATCAGAAAGTTAAGCAGAAGTGTTAACTCTAACCAAATCTGCATCAAAGACTGTATTTGCTAATGTCCAACATCATGTTAAAATATGTTCATGTTAAGATATGATTGGTTGACTAAAAGGTAGCTGGTTAGATTTACATATTCTACTAGGCTATCATAAAACATGGTTAGAAACCATAAAGACAGGAACCGGGTAATCCCCAACTTAGAATCACAATTGAGCTCACAATTTCCGTTCCTCAGTGGGACAGTTAAGTGAGTTTTGCCCCATTTTTATGACCTTCCTTGCCACAATCATTAAGTGAAGCACTGCAGTTGTTAAGTAACTTTCACAGTTATTACGTCAGAATCTGGCTTCCAAATTTTTCTTGTCAGAAGGTCACAAAAGGTGACCATATGGCCCCAGGACACTGCAACCATCATAAATATGGGTCAGTTGCCAGGGATCTGACATTTGATCATGTGACCATGGGGATGAAGCAACGGTCGTAAGAAGAGGTGGTATTCAGCAGGTTCTGACCAGTTCTGGAAAATCAGTAGTGGAAATTTTGAGTAGTTCGGAGAACTGGCAAATACCATTTCTGACTGGCCCTGCCCCCATCTATTCTCTGCTTCCTGAGTCCCAGCTGATCGGCTGGGTCTTTTGTTGCCCTCCACAGGAGAACAGAACTGGAAAGCAGGTTAGTGGGGTGGGGGGTAATGGAGATTTTGCAGTATCTTTCCCCTGCCACACTCACCAAGCCATGCCATGTCCACCAAGCCATGCCCACAGAACCAGTAGTAAAATTTTTTGAATCCCACCACTGGTTGTGTGGCGCTTGGAAAAGACTGAGCTGAAGTCTTCACTCCGGTCCATGTTTCCAGCGGGAACACAGACCGTTCCTATTGGCTGATGCAGTTTGACAGCCGGCTATAAAAGGGAGCTGTCAAACAGCATCAGCTGTTGTCTGCCAGCTGGCTGCCTTGTTAGCATGGCCTCCGCGGCAACCCTTTATTGTTACAATAAAGTAAAAGTTGAATTTGCTCCATGTTTGCCTCAGGTTATTCCACCGCTTCAGAACACTGGCGATGAGGGTGGGATATATATAAGAGGCAACCGGGCAAAGAATCACTGAGTGAAGTCACTACAAAAAGAGTCGAAGTCACTACTGAGCTGTATGTCACTTTAAGAGCTTCTGTCATTATTTCTGAGCATGAATTTCAACTTTCCTTGAAAGATCCAGCACCGCTGAGTCGAGATGACTTCGAACCCTGCATTCCCACCTTTCAGACCAACAGAGGAAACACGGGAATCCTACAGAAACTGATTTGACTGTTTCCTAGATGCCATAGACCTTGCTGACATTTCCGACCATAGGAAAAAGTCCTACTTTTTAAGTTTTTGCAGAGCCACAGTGTTTGATACTGCTACGGCATTATTGGCTCCATGTTCAATTAAGACCGTTCCATGGGAAGAATTGCAGGAAATTATTTCCAACCACTATTCCCCTAAGCCATCCCGAATTGCCAGGCATCATACTTTTAGGAGACGGATTCAGGCTGAGGGAGAAACTATTAGTGGGTACATGGCTGCCCTATGACCAGCTGTCTTGCATTGTGGGTTTAGAGACTATCTGGAAGACTTGTTATTAGACCAACTAGTTTGTGGAGTCAGGGATTTAAGGCTACAACAGCGTCTATTGGCTAAAGGGGATTTAACCCTTAAATTAGCAATTGAAGAGTCTCAAGCTGCTGAACTATCAGCACTTTCAGCAGCAGAAATTCAGGGAAATCCAATTAGCCAGAGCAGCTCAGACATCCATTACAATGAAGCCTCCACAGAAGAAGGCTATGAAGAAGCTAATGATGTAAATTGCCTCAGGCAGCAAAAAAAGCCAGTCAAAGGGAGAACAGGCCAAACCCCAATCTACCTCCACGGCCTCAGCCCATTTGTCTAAGCTGTGGGGGAAACCACCTCAGGGCATCCTGCAAGTTCAGGAATGCCATTTGTCTAAAATGCCAGAGGAAGGGTTATTTAGCTAGGATCTGTCAAGCAGGAAAGACTTTTGCCCAAAAGCCTCAGACAACCCAACATTTCCAAAAACAAGTTGAAGATTGTTTTACCTGCTATCAAGCCAAGCTGACTAACAAAGGCTCTAACAAAATCAGTGTTTTTGTTTCTATAGAAGGGAAACCTTGCAGGACGGAGGTTGACACAGGCTCAGCACTGTCCATCATCTCCTGGACACCTTGAAACAACTACTTCCCAGAATGGCTAAGAAGAAGCTTCACGGCTGCCAGTTAACCCTACGTGACTACCAAGGCAGAACCATCCCAGTCATCGGAAAAGGCAAGTTTTTTGTTCAACTTCAAAATTTTAAAGGTCACCTGCCTTTAGTGGTAGTGGATGGTGCCCTCCCTAGCCTGTTGGGGTTGGACTGATTCCCTGCCCTTGGCCTCCATATAAGCAGAATCCACTCTATTACAAATGCTGAGATGGACACCTTGTTTAATGACTCTGCAGATGTGTTCAGCGAGGGGCTGGGCTATTATTCAAGAACCCCAATATCTTTCAATTTGGACCCTCAGGCAGTACCAATCCGTTTAAAGCCTCAAAGGGTACCTTTTGCAATCCACCCCAAATTAGACATGGAGCTTGACAAATTAATTAAACAGGGTGTATTAGAGCCTGTGGACTTTGCAAAATGGGAAACCCCAATAGTGACACCCCTGAAGAAAGATGGTAGCATAAGAATCTGCAGATTACAAGACGTCATTGAATAAATATTGACAAATCAGCGCTTATCCTGTCCCTGTTATCCAGCACCTACTACATTCTTTTGAGCCAGGAACCATTTTTGCGAAATTAGACATGTCACAGGCCTATCAACAGTTCCCTGTTGATGACACAGCCTCTGAACTACAAACTATTGTAACGTACAAGGGTGCTTTTAAATGTAGGCACCTCCAATTTGGCATAAGTGTGGCCCCAGGAATTTTCCAATCCTTAATGGAAAGACTTCTTCAAGGATTACTGAGCATAATTCCGTATTTTGATGTCATTTTAATATCTGCCCCTGACAAGTCTCAGTTACTGCAAAGAGTCAGAGGAGTCCTCGATTGTTTCAGAACGCATGGTCTTAAGTTAAAGAAAGACAAGTGCGCTATTGCCACCCCACAGGTAGAATTTTTGGGATACAGAATTGACGCCTCTGGTATTCACCCAATTGAATCCAAAGTAAGGGCTATTCACGAGGCACCCACGCCAACTAACAAAAGTGAGCTCCAGGCCTTTTTAGGACTTCTTAACTTTTATGTTTCATTTTTGCCACGTAAAGCTTCCGTTGCAGAGCCTCTGCACAGACTCTTTGATAAGCAATCCCCCTGGCACTGGGGACCTAGGAAAGCCCATGCCTTCCGTGCTGTCAAATCATTACTTACATCCGATGCTGTCCTGATCCAATTTAATGAGCATTTACCTTTAGTTTTAGCAGCAGATGCTTCTCCTTTTGTCATAGGTGCTGTTTTAAATCATAGACTGCCTAACAGTTCTGAGGCACCCATTGCCTTTTTCTCCAGAACTTTTTCCCCAGCTGAGCGCAACTACAGCCAAATTGACAAGGAGGCTTTGGCTGCAGTTGCTTCTGTCAAAAAATTCCATGAGTTTCTATATGGACACTATTTCGAGTTGATTACGGATCACAAGCCTCTGTTAGGCCTTCTGTCAGGCGAAATACAAACTCCGTAGATTTTGTCTCCAAGGATGACCAGGTGAACCTTATTTCTGGCTGCCTATTCCTATACACTGGTTCGTCGACCTGGCAAGAGTCTATGCCACACTGATGCTCTTAGTCGCTGCCCTCTGCCTGTTCCTATGGAGGATCCGGCACCAACTAATGCTGTTTTCCAGATCAGTGATCTCAAACTTTCCATCACTGCCCTTGATATCACTGCCCACTCTGCCAGGGACAAGGTAAAATGCCCAAGTTCTTGACCGGGTGGGAAGTGGGTGGCTGGCAATTCCTTATGCCCCCGAATTCATGCCTTTCAAAACTCGCCAGCAAGATCTATCTTCTTTGCAAGGCTGTTTACTTTGGGGAACTAGGGTAGTTATCCCTTCCAAGTTGCAAGACTCCGTTTTAAAGGTCCTGCATGAGGACCATCCCGGCATTGTCAGGATGAAGGCCCTAGCTCGCAGTTATGTATGGTGGCCAGGCATGGGTGCTCAGATTACAAGTTGGGTGAATGCTTGTCAGCCATGCCAAGCTACCAGACCTGCTCCACCCACATCCACTCCAGGCAGGTGGGAAGATTACGTGGCCCCTTGGTCCCAGGTGCATATTGATCTGGCTGGCCCCGTTCATGGGCGTACATTCCTGGTGATGGTTGATTCTTTTTCTAAATGGGTAGAGCTGACCTTGATGACCATCACAACTTCAGAAGCTGTCACTAAGCCTCTATCAAGGATATTCGCTACCCATGGCCTCCCTGCCACCATCGTGTCTGATAATGGCACCCAGTTTACTTCCTGTGAGTTTGAAGTCTTCCTAGCCAACCTAGGAATAAAACATGCACTTACAGCTCCTTTTCATCCTGCCAGTAATGGCCTGGCTGAAAGGGCTAAGGAGTTAAGGAGGCCCTGGCAAGGTTTGGGCCCATAGATTGGCACTCTAGGCTCGCTAAGTATCTCCTGACCCAGCACACAACTCCCTGTGCCACCACTAATAGGTCTCCGGCTGAACTTCTCATGGGTAGACATCTGAGGACCACCCTAGACAGACTCCATCCGCATTACACCCTGGTCACGCCCCTAGGGTCAAATAGCCAGGCAAGGGAGTTCGCTGAGAATGACCAGGTCTATGCCTGGAACTATGTGGGACATACTTTGTGAATGCCTGGGCAGATTGTGGCAGTAACCAGTTCTAAGTCTTACAGGGTCCAACTGCAAGACGGGCACATATGGCGCCGCCATATTGATCAACTTTGAAGGCATTGGAGTTCGTCTGCAGATGGCCCTCAAGACGTTCCTGCAACAGAGAAATCGCTGGCGCCCGAAGAAACTTCCCACGAATCTGACAGGAATGCAAGCCTACCTAAACAGCCATCTGTCCCTCGCCCAGAGATGCCTGAAGCTGAGATGCCAGCTTCGTCAGCACCAGAAGTTGCCCAACAAGCAGAAAAGTTCCTTCCAGCAGCAGCTTCGTCAGAACTTAGAAGATTGGCCGCCTGCACAAGCGCCCGAGGTATCTGAAGAACTACACATGCTCCCTTCTGGGGGAAAGGAGTGTGGCGTTTGGAAAAGACTGAGGTGAAGTCTTCACTCTGGTCCATGTTTCCAGTGGGAACACGGACCGTTCCTATTGGCTGATGCCGTTTGACAGCCGGCTAAAAAAGGGAGCTGTCAAACGGCATCAGCTGTTGTCCGCCAGCTGGCTGCCTTGTTAGTGCGGCAGCCGTGGCAACCCTTTATTGTTACAATAAAGTAAAAGCTGAAGTTCGCTCTGTGTTTGCCTCAGGTTATTCCGCCGCTTCACAACAGGTTGTAAGTGTGAAAAATACTCATAAGTCACGTTTTCGGTTCCGTCGCAACTTTGAACAGTCACTAGATGAACTACTGTAAGTCAGGGGACAACCTGTAATACCCTGAATCAGGACATAATTTGCTTGCTTTCAGTTTAGCATAACGTGTACATGTTGAATTCTATTTCAGCCAAGGCTTAACTCTGAATGCACAATAGTGGAAAAAAATCTGTATAATACAATTTGTGAGCTTGACACTATATATTTTAGAAATGAAGGAACGTTTATAGATTATTTTCAGTTAGCATTTCAGATTATTTATTTTTTTTAAAAAGACAAATCCTTCTGCTCAAAAGTGGCTTGAAACCTCCAAGAAAGTTGATTCATTCACCTGGTTAATTTCTTAATTCAAATAAAGTTACTCTTCCTAAAAAGCATTCAAATAAGAATAATAGGATTGCCTTCTGAATTCCTCCATTGAAGCATTTTACTCCTTTAGTTCTTCTAGAGAGCCCTTTTCAGCATTATAGTTTTAATTGGCCTATAAATTTGTCTTGATTATAAATTTGAATATTGTTTTATTTATTTATTTGTCAATTGCTTACAAGATAATAGGTATAAGTATGAACATAGCTTTGAATACATGATATGGATACATATAAGAAAAATAAACGAAACAATAGGACAGGGACGGCAGATACATTGGTGCGCTTATGCACGGCCCCTACAGACCTCTTAGGAAAGGGGTGAGGTCATATTGTATTGAATATTGTATATTTGTGACCTACTTTAGGATTAAGTAATTGTGCAGGTCTGCATATATCATTATGGACGTACGTGTTTTCTTTCTGATTTATTCTGTCATCTTGTAGTGTGCCTGACTGTGGAATGACAGATAGTGCTAGATAATTGTTCAAAATTATTGCAAGGGAAAATGGCAATGTAGAGGAGAAATGGAGAGAACAAAATATTACTGATAGCACCAAATACTTGTGTCTAAGGCTTGGTTAATTTGAACATTATTAGGTGTGACACAGAGATAAAGTCTCAGTCACTTATATTTATGAAATATTTGTCATTGACTTTTGGGGTACTTTGACATAAGGCCCACCCCCCAAAAATCATTATGATTTGTCATCAAAATTGCTCCTGTAGTTTCAATAGACTGACCAGTTCCTCCCACTTCTGGTATTTATGCATAGAAGTGGCAGAATCAGCTCCTAGCTGCAATGGTTGCAATGGAGAAGTACACAGATGGCTGCAATTGAGAAGTACACAGCGCAAATGTGGTGGAATGAGGAGAGTCAGAAACCGAAAGGAAAAACAGAAAAAGGTTTTCTAGGCACAGCATTGTGTGTTACAGTTGGGGAAGAATGGTTATATTGTGCCAAAAACTAGGGTCTCAGCAGGTGGCACCATTTAGCCAGCTTTGGGCCCCCAAACTAAACAGGATTCGGATTCATCTAAGGAATACTAAGATTTTAGGTTAAACAAGGAAATTTAAAAAGAAAAATCTAGAGGAAGGTAGCAAACCATTTCTACACTGCCATTTAAAAGAACTATTACTCCATTCATTTCACTGCTTGAATTGGTTGCTTGTGACTTCCCAGCTCTCCAATAGCTCTTGAGAAATACGGTAATCAGAACTGTGCACACATTTCACACTTTACAGTATATGAGATTATATCTACAGATTATATACCCAGATCTGTTGCTTGATAATTTTTTCCAGAATCTTTCCAGGTATTGATATCAGGCTGATTGGTCTATAGTTTCTTTGATCTGTTCCACCACCACCAAACACCCCGCTCCTTGTCTTTTTTGAAGATGGAAACTACAACAACTATTTCCAATTCTCAGATAGTTACTGGGTACTCCAGGATCTTTGACAAATACGGTTTGGTGGTTCATAGATCATGTCTGCCAGTTCCTTCAGAACTCTGGGGTGTAATCTGTCATGTCCTTATTTATTTGAACTCTTCTAGAATGGCCAGGCATTCCCTTACCATTTTCTTGCTTATTTTAATTTGTATTCCTATTCTGTCTTTTATGACAACTTTTTTTGCCATTTTATCTTATTTTATTTTTAGTTGATTGTTGGAGAACTGAGACAATTTACTTTTAGCTCTATATTTCTTTCTGTATTTGTGGCCATGGAAGATTTGTGCCTTACTAGAATTCATTGCTCATGACCTGCTGCAAATCTTGAAGGAGAATGCTGATTTGCCAGCTTCATGGCTTCCTTTCAGTAACTCAGGGAAAACAAGCACGGGTGAAATTGAATCTTTTGTGTGAAGGGAATGGAGGGAGGGGAAATTTTTGTTTTGGACCTGCGATAGTTAGAACACGGCAGCAATTGAATGACACATTCTTCCTTCTCTTTAGCCTTCTTAAATTACTGGAAGTAAAGAGGGTATGGATCTTCAATCTACCTTTGATTGTGATTTTTTAGTAAAACTTAGAATATTGCATCCAGTTTTGGTCACCATATTATTAAAAGATGTTGAGGCTCTGGAAAGAATGCAGAAATGAGTAACAAAGATTATTAGGAGGCTGGAGGCTAAAACATGAAGAACGGTTGCATCTAGTCTAATGAAAAGTAGGACTAGGGGTGACATAATAGCAGTGTTCCAATATTTGAGGGACTGCTATAACAAAGAGGGTCAATCTATTTTCCAAAGCACCATAAGGCAGGACAAGAAACAATTAATGGAAACTAATCAAGAAGAGAAGCAACCTAGAACTAACAGTGAGAACAATTAAGCAGTGGAATGCACCATGCAAGTGCGAAGCGCACAATCACTGAATCGGTTGTTACAACGGTTGAATCCCACCACTGGAATTACCATATTAGTGACTGCAGCAAAATCTCATAGACTGATTATTTACGTTATGATCTAGTTGCCAAAATCATACATTGGAAGCTTTGGCAGAAGTTTGAGTTTGAATGCAGAAAAAATTACTGGGAAAACCAAATTGACAAAGTTCTTGAAAATGAGCGAGTCAAGATCCTATGGGACTTTGGGATCCAGACAGACATCTGGCCCACAACACACCTGACATCACTATTGTGGAAAAGAAAAAAGTCTGGTTCATTGATATTACAATACCAGGGGTAGCACAAATTGAAAAGAAAAATAGAATAAATATCAAATTTTGTGGTTAGCAAATTGAAGTTGAGTGATTATGGAGGAAGAAATCAATGTTTGTGCCAATAGTGATAGGAGCCCTTGGAGCAATATTCAAAAGGTTGCCTAGATACATGAAATGTATTATCTGAATATTCTGACTCTGCAAAAAAAAAATCACCTTACTTGGAACTGCCTACGTACTCTGACATTACCTTAACAGCTATTAGGTCCTTGGTTAGAACTTGAACTGTTAAGTTTTTACCTGTCCCACTCTGTGAATTGAATTGATTGTTGTTGTTGTTGTTGTTGTTGTTGTTATTATTATTATTACTATTATTATTATTATTCCTGATCCCTAATTCCTGATCCGGTATGTTTCCTACAGTTATGGGATTACCGTCTTTGGATCAATAATGGCTTAGCCACTGTGAACCAATCCAGGTACTTACCATCACTAATGATGAGAAGAAATCAACAAAATTCCACACTGGATCGGTCGTTGCTCAGGTCAACAAGGACCACATCAGATGCTATTGCTCCTGGACATCTGTCAAAAACGGGGCTTCAGGGCTCAGTTGTCACTGCAAAACAACCAGAAACTGCAGGGTGTGCAACTGCAAAGTGACTGGAACAAAAGCTCAAAACTTGGACAACCAAATAATATCTAGAAATCATCAAATATTACTACCAGTCAGAACCAATAGCCAGGGGATTTCAAAAGAGAATCATGCAACTGTGCAACACCTGTGCAACATCCTCCTGTGCAACAACTCAAAAGTATACAGCTAAGTGATCTAGCAAAAATACTGAAATAAAAGCTTGAAAACCATATAAAAGAAAACATAAAACGAAAAAGACTTCCTACCATTTGTGAAGTGCATAGCAAACAAATAAAAGAACTATTGTGAAATATTGTGAACAATATTTTAACTTCCATCCCATCCAGAACATTATATGAATCCAACCAACTAATGTATAGCACAGCCGCCATTATAACTGCAGAACTGGGTTATAAAATGCCAAAAAAGAAACCCACTGGAACACCAAAGTGGAAATTTGACTTGAAAATAAAATTTAAAAAAACTACGAGGGGGTATCAGCAATTTAAAGTATTTGAAAGAAGGAAAACTAAAGAACAAAAAAATAGTTCATGCGAAAAATACGACCTGGAGGAAAAAACAATAATGGAAATTATGGAAGAACTAAAACAATATGTAATAGCAACAGCAAAGAAAATGGAAAGATACAAAGGACAAATAAAACAACATCATGAAAATGTCCAGCTCAGAAGAAACCAACACCTCTTCTATTGGTCCCTTGATGAAAATCGAGTCCAAATGTTCACCCATGTAAAGAAAAAACTTTGAACTTTTGGAAAGAACTGTGGGAAAACCCAGTGGAATACAACAAAACTGGATCAAAGATATTCAACAACAAACAACATGAAACACAGTGGAGAATATTGTAATAATAACTGACATGGTTGCAAAACAAGCAAAGAAGGTCAAGAACTGGAGTGCGCCTGGCCTGGATGAACTGCATGGATATTGGCTAAAACATCTGACCAGCCTCCATCATTGCATGGCCACTTAATTTGATGAAATGCTTCAAAATGCATCAAGCAAAGAATGGCTAACAGCTGGTCAAACATACTTGATAATGAAAGATCCAGAAAAGGGCACAGAACCAAGCAACTATCGCCCAATTACTTGTCTAACAACAATGTTCAAATTTTTTACAAGAGTACTGGCAAATTCAGTATTCAGTCATCTGATGGAAAGCAGTTTGTATCCAATAGAACAAAAAGGAAATTATAAAAGGAAATGAAGAAAGAGAGAGAGAGAGAGAGAGAGAGAGAGAGAGAGAGAGAGAGAGAGAGAGAGAGAAAGAAAGAAGAAAGAAAGAAAGAAAGAAAGAAAGAAAGAAAGAAAGAAAGAAAGAAAGAAAGAAAGAGGGAAGGGAGAAAGATGGAAGGGAAGAGAAATTGAATGAGATATGAATGGATGGATGGATATGTTAAGTCATGGGAATGAGACTCAGGACACCAGTATGATTCCAATCTGTTTTACTTCCGCATAGGACTCAGCTCCAAAGAAACCACGGCAGCCCTTGTTATAGTTGGGCTGCTCGTGGCTGTGGCCAGAGATGGCTCTTCAAAATTCCCACCACCACAGACCAACCAATCGCAGGTAACTATGCTAATACATAACACCCCTCCCCACCTGGTCTGGTCCAACCAATCTGAGCCTTGCCTACTGTACGTAATCACATAGGTAGGCGGGTCTTTTATGGGTTCAACCGGACCTGCGCAACTCAGTTCTGGGTTGGCCTCTGGACTGTTTGGACAGATCTGTTGTTCCTTCTGTCCGTCTTCTTGGAAGCTCCTGGAAGGTTGAGTCGGCCATGCCGTTCCTGCCAGGAACCTGGCTGTTTGAGTTGGTTTGGCCACTCCTGCCAGGAGCTGCTTTCCCACTATCCTTCTGGACCTGTTCCTGTCTCCTTGACCTGCCTTCTTCCCTGGCCTCAGATACGTGTTTGCATTTTCCGACTGGGGCTAGTGTTAGTAGTGGTTGTTGCGTAGTTGTCAGGGTTTGTTCTGTTATTTCTCTTGTTTGTGGAGGGTCTCCTCCTCCCTTTCTATTTCGGTTTTGTCTGTTTGAGGGGTCTCCCCTCTCTTCCATGGGTCTGTTTAGGTTTCCCTTCATGGCTCTAGCTCTGAGCTGGTCTATGTGTCTCCTCCAGCTCCTCCCATCCTTGGTCTCTACCGTGTATGAACGGGGTCCTATTATCTGGGTCACTTTTGCTGGTATCCACAATGGTTCCCCCGTGAGATTTTTTGCATATACTGGGTCCCCTGTTTGAAATTTGTGGCAATTACTGGAGGAGTCTGCTGGTTTTTCTGGGCTATATGTGGGGTGTAGCCTGTCTAGGTGTGATCTTAGTTTCCTCCCCATTAGTAACTCTGCTGGACTTTTATTTGTTGTGGCACTGGGTGTCATGTGTTGAATGCTTAGTAGCTTATCTATCTTTTCTTGTGTGTCCCCAGGCCCCAGCTTTTGTAACGTTTCCTTCATGTAACGTACCATGCATTCTGCCCATCCATTCGTGGCTGCGTGTCCCGGCACTGTCAGTGTGTGCCTTGTCCCTAGTCCCTGCAGATGCGCATTGACCCATCCGGTTTAATTGGTGTAACAATTGGGGTTTCCCACTTAGCATGGTCAATTGGTTCTAAAACCCCTTGTGCGATGAGTTTATCCAATTGCTCATCGATTTTTGGTTTTAGTGCAAAAGAAATGCGCCTCGCTTTTAGTCTTATGGGGGCTATATTTGGGTTTAGACTAAAGGAAATTGGGGAGCCCTAGTACTTGCCCAGTTCTCCATCGAATACATCTCGGAATTCTTCCATCAGGTCGCCTTTCCACTCTGTTTTGGTTATGCTGTTTATCCCTGTGACCTTGATTCCTAATGGTGCAAACCATTCGAAAAGGCTGGGTCAATTCTGGTTGACTATGGTTAATGGAAGAATTTTGGTGTATTTTTGAATGTTACCTTGAATTTTCTGGTACCTACTACAGGGATTGTGTTCCCTTGGTAGTCTTTCAGTGTTAGTGTTTGTTTTTCAAGTTCTTCCCAGCTCATGTTTGGTATCAGTCTTTTTATGGTGTCCCATGATACCATTGACAAGTATGATCCTGAATCCACTTCCATCCGGCACGGCTGGCCTTCTATGGTGACCTGGACATATACTTCCTTGGCATTTGTTGTGTTGGAGTTTCTGATGGTCACCGTCTGGTGTGTTTCTTCCTTTCCATAGCTTGTTTCTTTCCCTCACCTGCTTCTGTTGTCTTGGTTCCAAGGGCTCCCTGTTTGTCTTTCTCTCTCTCGGTGGGGGGGGGGGGGTGTTCCATCTTTGTCTAGCACTGTAGTTCCTTCTTGCTCGGCATGCCCTAGCAATATGTCTGTGCTCTTCACAGTGTTTGCAAATGGCATCTAGGAAACGGCACTTGGAATGTGGATGGTTCCCCTCAGAACCGGCACAATGAAATTCTCTCCTTTTCCCATTCCAGTCCTTTCTGCCCTTTTCTGCCCAGAGTTGATTTACCCCTTCTTCTTCCTTGTCATTTTCTGATGGGGACTCAATGTCCTCGTGGTGGGTTGTGGTGGTATTTTGGGGGGTCTTCGGTGTCTCTTTATTCATCTTCTGCATGGCAGCTGCCAATTTCTGTGTTGCTTCTGCTGCGGTAGCTTCCTCTATTGCTTCTTTTAACATTATTTTGGGCTTTGTTAATAATCGGCCCTGGAGTGTAAGGTCTCTCAGTCCCACGACCACTCGGTCCTTCATGGCTTCATCCAAGTTTAGGAATTCACATGCTCCGGCAATGTCCCGCAGCATTGCAATCAAATCACCAATGCTCTCACCTTCTTTTTGGTTATGTCAATAAAATTCATGTCTTTTGATTAAGCAGGAAATGGTTGGTGTGTAGTGAGCCCTCAGTAATTTTTCCAGGTCCGGCCAGGCCATCATTTTCATGTCGGTAGCTGCCACTAACGTTTTGGCCATCTTAAATACCGCTGGACCACAATGGGTTAGGAATACAGCTCTCTTCCTGTTTTCGGATACATTATGGAGGTCGCTTCCTTCAAGGAACATGAGGGATCGGTTGATGTACGATTCCCAGTCTTCGGTTGCCGGGTCGAATGGTGTGGGTGGCATGTTGTTTCTGGCCATGTCACCTCAATGCATTGCTGGTGTTCGTCGTTCGCCACGTGCTAGCTGGTTCCCTTTGTCTCAGTATCCCACCTTCATTGTCAGTGTTAAGTCGTGGGAATGAGACTCAAGACACCAGCATGATTCCAATCTGTTTTACGTGCACATAGGACTGAGCTCGGAAGAAACCGCGGCAGCCCTTGTTATAATCGGGCTGCTCATGGCTGTGGCCAGTGACAGCTCTTCAAAATTCCCTCCACCATGGACCAACCAATAGCAGGTAAGTATGCTAATACATAACAGGATAGAGGGAGGGAGGGAGAGAAAAAGGAGAGGAAGAAAGGACCACAAACCCCGGCACTAGATGCCGCTTCAGAGGATGCTTTGAAACAGCACAGCAATCCAGGGCTGGAAGGGACCTCAGAGGTCATCTAGTCAATCCCCTGCTCCAGCAGGAGACTTATATCATCTTGGTTATTTTGGTGCCTCTAATGCAGAGGAGAAATTCCCAGAAAAGGGAAAGATTTTACTAGCAAGGCTACCATGCAGAGGAAGGCAGAAATAGTCCTCAACTTACGACAACAATTGAGCCCAAAATTTTGGTTGCTAAGCAAGAGCATTATTAAAGTGAGTTTCTGTCTTTTGACCCACCCAGTCATATGACCACATAGCCACACCCACCAAGCCATGCCCACGAACTGGTAGTAAAAATTTTTGAATCCCACCACTGGCTAAGTGTGATGTATCAGAGTAATACAAATCATAATAATAATACCAATAAGAGAAGGTGGTAAAAAAGATGAGAAGGTTAATAGTAATACAGCCATACTATAAGAATAAATATAGTTAGACTTAAGATAGTACTGTGGAAATTAGGTCTTCAGCAAAGTGATGGCACAAGGGAAAAAATTGTCTCTGTGTCTGATTGTTTTGGAATGCAATGCCCTATAGGGGCATCCTAACGGGAGGAGTTGAAACAGTTTGTGGCCAGATCCCACTGTTTCAATTTATATACCACTTAGACTTATATACCGCTTTATAGTGCTTTACAGCCCTCTCTACGTTGTTTACAGAGTCAGCATATTGCCCCCAACAATTTGGGTCCTCATTTTACCCATCTCGAAAGGAAGGAAGGCTGAAGCAACCTTGAACCTGGTGAGATTCGATCTGCCAAATTGCAGGCAGCAAGCAGTCAGCAGAAGTAGTCTGCAGTACTACACTCTAACCACTGCACCGCTCTATGATCCCATTCTAGTAGAAAGGCCACACTAGAGCAGGGGTTGCCAACCTTTTGGACCTCAGGGACCATCAAACTCATAATTTTAAATCCCTGGGACCACTAATATGAATTTTGACTGATGGTGGCTTGCTGATGTTGATGGGAGAGAGAGAGAGAGAGAGAGAGAGAGATCTGAGAGAGAACCTCTCCCTCTCCCCCCATCTCTCTGATACACACGCACACACAAATACACAGAGGCAGGGGTGGGATTCAAATTTCTTAACCACCGGTTCTTGAGCGTGGCCTAATTTGTGGGCTTAGCTTGGTGGTGATGTGACTGGCTGGGCATGGCTTGTATGTAAATATTATAAATATTTATGTAAATATTGAACTTTTTATAAAAAAAAGAGCAAATTTTACCCAAAATCAGGCAAAGCAGGCAGGCAGATTGAGTTGCTCACAGAATCACAGATTCAGAGATCTATCTTTCTGCCATCAGCTGCCTGAGTCTGTACTGAATAGTAGACCCTTCATTCCTAAGGGAGGTTCAGCTCTGCTTAAAAGCAAAGCCGAAGATCTAGAGATTAGCTAGAAAGCAAGAAATTCAACGATTTCTTGCTTTCTAGCTAATCTAAATCTCCCAGCACAGCAGAACAGCTGATAGTCAGAAAAAAAATAGGAAAAATTGCAACTTAGCAAGCAAGTTTGCCAGGTAAGGAGTGAGTGGGCAAGGAGGGTTCCTTGGGCCATGTAGGCGGTGTAGCCTTGTGTTCCAGTGCAGCCTGGATTAATTGCTTTGGAGAATGCTCTGGGGATGACATTTCTCTGCAGACCACCAAAATTTTCTCGCAGACCATCAGTGGGCCATGGTCCACCGGTTGGCGACGACTGCGCTAGAGTGCTGTCATTGAAGCAAAAATTAGCCTAATTGTAGCTACAGCATTCATTCATGGATCAGGTAGAAAAGTATACCTCTGTATTCTGTATATTTAACTCATCTATAAAAATATGATTTTAAGTTGACCTGTAATCATTTTTCCAGATCCTTTAAAATGTTTCTATATGAAAACATTTTTTTTTCTTGCTGTGTGTCTACAATTCGTGCATCACCAGGTATTGCAATGCCAATGAACCAAACCTTTTTCTGTCCAACTATTGTTATGTCAGGTGTGTTGTGGGCCAAGTGCCTGTCCATCTGAATTCTGAAGTCCCACAAGATCTTAACCTTTTCATTCTCCAGAACCTTCTCAACCTGATGTTCCAAGTAGTTGTTACTATACTCCAATCCAAACTTTTGGCATAGTTTCCAGTGAATGATTTTAACAACTTGGTTATGGCATTCTAAGTAGTCAGTTTATGAAATTTTGCTGCATCCACTGATTAAATGGTCAACTGTTTCATCTTTCTCATTACAGAGGTGGCATTTGCTGTTGGTGGTGACTTGCTAAACCTTTGCCTTCATGCAATTTGTGGCTAAGGCTTGTTCTAGAGCAGCCAAAATAAAGCCTTCAGTTTCTTTTTTCAGTATACCTGATTTTAGCCAATTCCAAGTAAGCTTTTGGTCAGCTTTGCCTTCAATACTTTTCAGGTATTGGCCATGCATAACTTCGCTTTTCCAATTTTCAATTTGCTTCTCAATTACTTCTTTTTTGCATTCAGCTTTTTACTTGGTTGTCTTCAAAAGGCCTCCTTCATGTACTTCCTTAATCATTGGCTCTTCGTTTTTCTGGATGTAGTCATTCAAGCCATTCTTTCTTCTACAGTCTGCTTTACTTGTAGAAGATCTCGGCCATCCTCTACTCTCAGTAGATATAATGGATCAATATCACTTTTAGGATGCAAGGCATGATTCATAGTCATAATCTTGTTTTTCTATCCAAATTGTCCAGCTCCATCTGGGTCCAGTCAATTATTCCTGCAGAGTATCGAATCACAAGTATAGCCCAGGTATTTATTACTTTTATTATGTTTCTACCACTCAATTTGGACTTTAAAATCGAATTCTTCTAACATACTTGGCTGAAGTTGATTCCTTGACATTATTATGCATTAAATCAGATGCTTCTAAAATCCCTAAGTACTTGTAGCCTTCTTCTGGTTTCGTTGCCTTTATCATTTCTTCATTGTCAAGTTCTATTCCATCATCTTCTATGACCTTGCCTGCTTTGATTGCCATTTTTGCACATTTGTCAATTCCAAAGTGCATGCCGATGTCCTGGCTAAATTCTTTTGTGCTTTCAATTAGTGAATTCAGTTCAGCTGATTTACCAAGCAGCTTCAAATCATCCATGTACAACAAATGCAAAATTTTCAATCCTTTCTTTGCAAGTTGGTATCCATAGTTCACCTTCTTTAAAATGATTGTCAGAGTCATTATTATTATTATTATTATTATTATTGTTGTTGTTGTTGTTGTTATTGTTGTTGTTGTTGTTGTTGTTGTTGTTATTGAAATTGCTACTGAGATGGATTTTTTATTTGAGAAGCAAGTACAAGCAGGCCAGTATCAAAGCACTGCTGGAATATATGAACAATTTTATATTAGATGCCAAGGTTGGTCCTAAAATGACATTCCAGAATTATCTGTTGCTCCAAAAAATAATTTTAAAGGAAATTATATAGTTACCATTCTAGCTAGTGAACAATTTTACTAATACAGGTAATCCTCGACTTACAACAGTTCATTTAGTGAGAGTTGAAAGTTACAACAGCACAGAAGTGAAAAAAGTGACTTATGGCAGTTTTTCATACTTAATGACTATTGCGGCATACTCATAGTCACATGATCAAAAGTCAGATACTTAGCAACTGACTCATATTTGTGACAGTTGCAGTGTCCCATGGTCATGTGATCACTGTTTGCAATCTTCTGACAAGCGAAGTCAATGGGGAAGCTAGGTTCACTTAACAACCATGTTTCTAACTTAATAACTGCAGTGATTCATGTAACAACTGTGGCAATGAAACTTGTAAAGTGGGATAATTTTTTAGCTCATTTGTAAGTCAAGGACTACCCGAACTTATATGCGTTAGGTCTGTTCTTGTAGCTAGTGTTTCAAAATATTCCTATTTGCAACATACATTATTGAAAGCTACATTATTGCAGGTAGTCCTCAACTTATGACAGCTATTGAGCCCAGAATTACAGTCATAAGTTGTAGCAGTTGTTAAGTAAATCACCACACAACCACTCCTAATTATATAATCTTTTTGCAATGATCATAAACATCCGTGGCAGTTCAAGTGGTTGTTCAATGAGTCCACTTTCTCCAATGGGTGTTTACTGCTGAAAATTGGAATTAGATAGAAACTGGCAAACCCACTGAAAATCATAGTCACAGGGCTATAGGATGCTGCAAACATAAATGTGAGCCAGTTGCCATGCACCCAAAATGCAAACACATTACCATGGGTGTGTGTGTGTGTGTGTGTGTGTGTGTGTGCAGCTGTCAGAACTTCAAAAAAACGATAACCAGCTCTAGAGAGATTAGTAATAACTTCAAATGGTCTTTAAGCTAAGACTATATATGTTTATGTAGGCACTGTGACCTCTATATCTTATTACTGTGTATCTATATATCTTGTATAGTGGTTTTATCATGATAACTTATGAGAAGCAGGGAGCAAACATTATAACAATAGACTTTCTGTGGAAATTAAAACTGGCCAGAACAAAAATAATAATCATTTTTAATCATGGGGAAATGGTTGTTAAACTTTATTTTGGGCTGCAGAATTATGAAGCACAGTTTTGATCAAGGATCGTTGAAGTCCTCTAATTAAATTGCTTACTACAGAGCCCAAGCTAATGGAGATCTTGCAGGCTTCTGAAGAACTCTCATCATATATTGGCCAAATTTAGAAAGATTGTTCCATGGACTTTTCTGAAGTAAGGCTTAGCATTATTAAACAGCACATGTACTCTGCAGCCAGAAATATTGTAAGAGATGTGAATGAGCTCATTTTGTTGAGGGAGGGCAGAAGATTGGATATGGCTATAATCTGGAAGAGTTATGCACCAAGTTAAAAAGAACATCATGAAATAACTGTACTATACAAAGAGGAGATGTTGATGGAAGAGGAAGCATTGTGACAAGCAGGACACATTCTAATTCAAAATGACCTTTATCCACGAGGTCTCTGAAGAATGTGCTTAATCTGAGCTGGATCTTTTTCAAGTGACATTCATACAAACCAGATCTGAAAATGGTATGTATCTTGAAATCCCTCCATTATCCACCCTCCCCTTGGAATGCCCCTGGATTTATTTTTTTTATTTTTTATTTATTTTGTATCACTAGCAAACATTACACAGACTTAAAAACTTAGTCCAACATTATAAAGGTTGATGGTACAGATATTGAAATGGTGGGTGAGTGGCCCTAATCCCTACTCCAAAGTTTCACTGTTTAACCAGCTAGATGTTACCATATTTCATCACAGAGTGACACCACTGGTATTCTTACTGGGCTAAACTTTGGTAGTGATGCATTGGGGACTCAGTATCAGGGTTCCAAGTAACACCCCCCAACGGAGTCAAAACCCCAAGGCAGGTTTCTTCCTCAAAGCATAAATTTATTGGAGATATCATATTGGCACTTTTGGGGAAAGCCCAAATCTAAACTCCCACATTTTCTCCACCCTAAATAAAAAACCCAAGTTCCTTCCCCTGCAACCATATCAGCATCACATGGTCCATTCAGTTCAGCATCCCAACTTCAGCCAACTTCTATTACACCTTCCCAGGTACAGGCTAGATGTCCTTGGCTCCCAAGGGACAGAACGTTTTTATGATTATACATCCCACACTATCTACACCTCCCCACCTTTTTCCCCACAGCTTGCTGAACTATCACTGTGGCAGCCCTGTAGACTCTCATATAAGATGGCTGTAGGGCTGACAGACTGCCCCCCTCCTTAGCTGATGAGGACCTCCTGAAATGAAATATCGAATGGGGTTAGTTGTATCATCCCTAATCCTCCCCCCCCCCCCCCCCCGGGGTCCTTTTGATTTATTAGGGAAATTCTCATGGAACTGCTTTACCAATCTGTTTACCATCCCAGCTCTTTACCCAAGTAGCTTCAGACAAAGGATAACCCTTCCAGTGGACTAAATATTGCAAGCAATCCTGGTACAATCTAGAGTCCAATGTTTTCTTAATCTCATAGTGGGTCTCACTCTGTGCTACAATTGGCTTAGGCTCTGCCCTGTCCCTCAGTCTTATATGTGAATCCATGGCTGGATGTGGAACACCGGATGTACTTTCCCTAACAGTTGTGGAAGATTAAGTTGTACAGTTACCGGATTAATTTCTTTCACTATAGGGAATGGCCCTAAAAACTTAGGTCCCAGCTTTTTACTAGCTAATTTTAGCTTAAGGTATTTTGTCAATAGATACACACGATCTCCCACTCAAAAGGTAGGCTGGAGAGACCAGCACTTATCTGCTTGTTTTTTGTGTGCCTTTATGACTTCAGCCAGGGCCCATTTTATATTCTCCCAGCCCATCTTTAGTGATTCCATCCACTCTGTCAAGGTTATGGATGAAGGAGGCTCTCTTGGCAACTTAGGCATGGGGAAAAACTCCATGCCGCTAGTGACCTGAAAAGTGGTCAGTCCAGTGCACTGTGCGCTACGTTATTGTAAGCTACCTCCGCAAATGGCAGCAAGTCTGCCCACTTGTCTTGTTGATAGTCCAGATAGCATCTCAGGTATTGCTCTACCATAGCATTCATACATTCTGTGGCCCCGTTTGTACTCAAATGAAAAGCTGAGCTAAGCCCCATGATCGATCCTATGGATTTCAAGAACTCCTTCCAGAACTTTGCTATGATCTGTACCCCTCAATCTGACAGGACTCTGCGAGGTACTCCATGCAGTTAATATATATGCTTTATGAACATCTTACCCAATTTCTTGGCCAAAGGCAACTGGGAGCAGGCAATAAAGTGAGCTTGTTTTGAAAACAAGCCAACCACAGTCCACATTTTTTCCCCAATGTTCCAAATCTATATTATGTCCAATATTTTTCACCCATTCTACCATCATTTCTTTAACCACCTCCTCTTCCATCTTAGTCTAAAAGGAAATTATATATTTTTGATATAATCTTTTCCTGGGTTCCTTATAGGATTCCATCTAGCTGATGCTTTTCCATATAAAATCCATATTGCTCTTTATCTTTTTTGTATCTCACCTGTATTTGCATGTATGACCACCAGTCTATGTCTATATTTTGCTGTTATAGTTCTTGTATTGTTTTCAGCCTTCCTTGTTCATCTAATAAGTCTTTATAATTCTTCATTTTCACCAGATCCATTGCATTTGGGTAAATTTGTGCTTCCATAGTTGACAGCCAGTGTGATATTTTGACATAATGATTCTTTTTAATTTTGTTCCTAAGGGGGGTATAGGCTGGTAGTAAAAGCAGGGTGAAATGGTCTGATTGTCCTAAATGGGGAAGAGGTTTTGCTCTATAAGCATGCTTAATATTTGAATACACATGATCAAGTTTATGATTTGCATTCCCAATTTTCCTTTTAATTCTTTTTGTTTGTTTGTTTATCCTTTAAGTTTTTGGTCAGAATCTTTGTTTTATTTTTATTTATTTTGATTTATTTCCCGCAACATTGCCAAATTCTTCTATTTCTTTTATCAATATCATTCCAGTGTTCTCTAGATCTTCCAGAAAAAATACTATATTGTCGGCAAAAGCTTGTGCTTTATAGTGCTCTTTTCTAATTGAAGCCCCTTTAATTCCTTTATTTTTCCTAATATTCTCCAATAAATTTTCTAGTGTGAGGATAAAGAGTAGGGATGACAATGGACATCCCCGCCTTCCTCCTTTGTTAAACTTAAATGTTTCTGTTCTATCTCCATTTAATATTACACTAGCCACCTGGATCGAGTAAGTTGCCAAAATCATCTTAATAAATTTATTACCAAAAATCCATATTTTTAATTGCTGTATCATAAGCTGCCAATTAACACATTTTTTATGCATCGAGAAAGACCAGTGCCATTTGCTTTCCAGGTGTGCCTCATAATATTCTAATATAGTCATTACCATTCTGGTGTTATTTTTAATTTGTCTATTCGGCAGGAATCCATTTTGATCACTATGTATAATTTGGTTCAATATTCTTTTCAGTCTTTCTGCCATTGTAGTCATAAATATCTTATAATCAACATTTAATAATGATATGGGCCTGTAAATTTGGATTAATTGGTGGTCTGAATCTTCTTTTGGAATTAATGTTATATATGTCTCGTAACATGATTTAGGTAGGTTCGCTGTCATCAGCGCCTCATTATAAAGTTCTAATAGTTGAATTTCTAATTTGTCTTGAAGTGTCTTATACAGGTCCCCCGGGAGACCATCTGGTCCTGGCGTCTTATTATTTTTCTGCTTCTGGATTGCCTCTTGCAGTTCTTTTTGCGTTATTTCTCTATTCATCTTGCTTTCTTCCGGGATTGTAGCTAGCCCTTTCTTTTTTAAGTACTGTTGAATGTTTTCCTCTGGTGCATCCTCCTGCCTATATAATTCCTCAAAATGGTTTTAGTAATGTGTTTTTTCTTTTCCATTTGATATTGTAGGGTACCATCGGCATCTTACAATTGTTGGATTGATCTTTTTTCCTTTTCTTTCTTTAGTCTATAGGCTAGCCACCTTCCTGGCTTATTCGCATGTTCAAAATTATTTTGTTTCATCTTTCTCATATCTTGTATCCATTCATCCTGCATCAGCATGGTCAGTTTGTGCTTCATCATTATTCTTTCTTCATTTGCTGCTTTATTATGTGGAGGTTTTTGTGGGACTTTTTCTAATTCCATAAGTGTATCTTTTAATTTGGTTTGTTTTTCTTCTTTTTCTTTACATCTACGTGCAGTGTATGAAATTGCTAGACCCCTAACTGGAGTACTGCCTTTGTTGTATCCCATAGGTTCTGGACTGATGTTTGCTGTGTTTTGTTTTCTTTTAAAAAGTACTCCAATTCCTTCTCCATCATCTTAACACATTCCCTTTCTTTTAAGATCTCCTGATTTAACATTCATCTTCTCTTTTTCAGTCCTTTCCAGTTTATTTTGATAGGATTGTAGTTGTCCCATATATTCATTTCAATTTTTGCTTCTTTTATATTATGCTCAGTCTCCACATTTGTTCACATCATATCCAATTGTGACCATCAGTGATGGGATTCAAATTATTTTACTACTGGTTGTGTGGGCATGGCAGGGGAAGGATACTTTAAAATCTCCAGTCAGAGGTGGTATTTGCTGGCTTTCAAAATTTCCACTACTGGTTCTCCAGAACTGGTCAGAACCTGCTGAATACCACCTCTGGTGACCATGATTTATATGGTATAATTTGCAGATTATACTAAACTGGCAGGAATAGCCAACACCTCAGAAGATGGGCTCAAGAGCCAGATGGAACTTGATATATATGTTCACTGGGCTCTACCCAACAAAATGAAATTTAATGTAGAGAAAAACAAGATCTTACACTAAGGCAAGAGAAATCAAAAGTACAGATATAGACTAGGTGAAACCTGGTTCAACACTAGTAATTACAAGAAGCTTCTTGGAGTCCTAGTGGACATCTATCTAAATATGAACCAACTGTGTGTGGCAGGCACCACAAATCCTAGGTTGCATTAACAGAGAGATTGAATCAAGATCATACAAAGTACTAGTACCACTCTATAAAGTCTTGGTAAGACCAAGCATAGAATTCTGCATCCAGTTTTGGTCACCCACAAAAAAAGATGTTGAGACTTTGAAAAGAGTTTAGATAAGAGCAAGAAAAATGATCAGGGGCTTAGAAACTAAAACATATAAAGAATGATTGCAGGAACTGAGTATACCTAGTCTAGGAAAAAAAGGATCAGGGATAACATGATAGCAGTCTTTCAAAATTTGAAGGACTACCCCGAGGAAAAGGGTTTCAATTTGTTTACCAAAGCACTTGTAAGCAGGACAAGAAACTATGGGTGGAAATAACCAAGGAGAGAAGCAACCTAGAACTAAGAAGAGAATTCCTAATAAGAACAGTTAACCTATGGAACAATTGCCTTCTGAAGTTGTGGGTGCCCTATAACTGGATGTTTTTAAGAAGAAACTGCACAGCCATTTATTAGACATAGTAGAGGTCTCCTGCGAGAGCAGGGGGTTGGACTAGACAACCTCCAAGGTCCTCCCCAACTCTGTTACTGTTACTTAGTGTCCATTCTTCCTTGCTGGTAAAAAGTTATGGTGAAACAGGCAATGAATATGTTAATACGCATGGATTTGATGGCGTGGTGTTTGACAATGTGTCGGTAAATTAACATGATGAAACTTCATAATATGGCACACACACAAATTTGAAGAACCTATCTGGATTTGTCTTTTCCATACTTTGAAATGATTTTTAAAGATAGTAGATAACTGCACTTTTAAAAGATTCAGCAATATGACCTAAACCAGATTAGCAGAAGAAGGCTTAACAGAGGAAACCATGTAGATGCTGAAGACAAGACTGCTCAAGTACTCTGCACAATCAGCTATTTGGGAAGCACTAACAACAATCCTGCAGATTGCTTCTAGCAGTGGTGAGATTCAAAAAAATGTACTTCTGGTTTTGAGGGTGTGGCTTGGTGGGAATGGCAGGGGAAGGATACTATAAAATCTCCAATCAGAGGTGATATTTGCTGGTTCTCCAAACTACTCAAAATTTTCACTACTGGTTCTCCGAACTACTCAAAATTTCCACTACTGGTTCTCCGAACTACTCAAAATTTCCACTACCGGTTCTCCAAACTACTCAAAATTTCTGCTACCAGTTCTCCAGAACTGGTCAGAACCTGCTGAATACCACCTCTGGCTTCTAGGTGCTGCCTATCCACAGAATGGAACTGAAAAGAGTTATCTTGCAGCTATAGTGATGGTGGGGTAAACCCATTTGATAGAAACATGGATTTCCTGTTTCCAATTCCAATTCCAAAACAATTAAAACATCTTGTTTTACAGGAAAATAACTTTTATTATAAAAAGCCAAAGAGGCTCAGCTCTGTAAAGCTACAACAAAACATTTTAATTAATTCTGTTTCAGTGCAGCCATCAACTTCTTCATCTTAGTCACACAGACAAGCCTTCAGACAAAAATTGGTGCTTTTTTTTCCTTAAATCATATTGGCTTTCTGGATCTGAGTCATGCTAATATCCTGAGACCTCACTGTTTCTAAAAATAACACAAAAAATAAAATTAGGACATTAGAACTAACCTGAAGTACTATTTTTGTTACTTTTTGTACTTAATCATTTACTATGTTGCAGAACCTACAATAATAAGATAGCATAACTCCAACTTATACATTCTCCTCCAAAAAAGATTGTGTGATTCAAGACTTCCGGTTGATGTCGCAGTGTGATTAGTGCATGAGAGGAGAGCTCCGCATCCCCAAGCCAAATTATCTTTGTGGAGGGCCCCCCAGATGGCCTAAGTTACCCTATAGGGCAGGAATGGGATTCAAATTTCTTAACAACCTATTCTATAGGTGTGGCCTAATTTGTGGGTGTGGCTTAGTGGTCGTGTGACTGGCTGGGCAAGGTTTGCTGGCTGGGCATGACTTGTATGTAAATATTATAAATATTGATGTAAATATTGATTTTTTTTTATTAAAAAAGAGCAACTTTTACCCAAAATCAGGCAAAGTAGGCAGACTGAGTTGCTCACAGAATCACAGATTCACTTAGAGATCTGTATTTCTGCCATCTACTACCTGATTCTGCACTGAATAATAGAAGCTTCAGGCTCAGCTCTGCTTTTAGATTAGCTAGAAAGCAAGACATGGGGTGGGGAGGGAATGGGATTTTGCAGTAACCTTCCCCCAGGAATGAGGAGGGAATTGAGATTTTACAGTATCCTTCCCCTAGAGATGGGCGGGAATAGAGATTTTACAGTATCCTTCTTCTGCCATGCTCACCAAGCCACGCTCACCAAGCCACACCCACAGAACCAGTAGTAAAAAAATTTGAATCCCACCACTGCCTTTATTCAATACATATAAAGTGAATATTAAAGGTTAAGATTAGAATTTGAAAAAGGATGTTACTAGGTATGCTCAAAAGTAAACAGTATTACTATTAGAAGAATGTAACAAATATTAATAATTGAAAAATGAAGGACTAAGTGCTGATACAGTTACGTATAACAACATTAGACTAAATAAACTAGACTAATTTAGTAATGTTTTTTGTAGTATTATTGATTTCGTATCAAAATGATGACACTCAGACACTACATGGTTCACAATATGATATTGATGCATGTTTTTAAAAAATAAAACAAAACTTTACCAAAAAAAGAATGTGTGATTCAAGAATGAAAACTCTCCTACCCTTTGCTCAGAAACTTCAACAGTTAATTTCACATCAAGCAAATTAGCCTCAATTTGACTTGAAAAATGTCCATGCATCTGCCCAAGTGTGCCAGGATTTGTAACCAACACCCCCTTTACTAAGAGACAGACAGCTATATTTGCACAATATCTGCTGTGAATGTTTAAAAGTTACTATGAGCAGCCAAGGTGTGTAACTTACCTCCTCTTGCATGATTCTCTTTGCACATTTACATTTACATTTTATTTGATTTATCAATCACTTACAAGATACAGGTATAAGAATAAATATAGTTTTGAATACATGAGATAGATACTTATAAGAAAAATAAAAGAAACAATAGGACAGGGATGGTAGGCACAATTGGTGCACTTATGCATGCCTCCTACAGGCCTCTTAGGAAGGGGGTGAGGTCAATAGTAGACAGTCTAAGGTTAAAGTTTTGGGGGTTTGGGGAAGAAACCATGGAGTCAGGTAGAGTATTCCAGACATTGACCACTCTGTTGCTGAAGTCGTATTTCCTGCAATCAAGTTTGGTGCAATTAACCTTGAGTTTGTATCTATTGTTTGCTCTTGTATTGTTATGGTTGAAGCTGAAGGTAGGACACTGCATTGTATGATTTTATATACTATATTTAGATCGGATCGGAGGCGGCGTAGTTCTAGGTTTTCTAGGTCTAGAGTTTCGAGTCTGGTAGCATAAGGTATTCTGCAACGAGTAGAGGAGTGGAGAACTCTTCTTGTGAAATATTTCTGGACTTTCTCAACTGTGTTAATCAGATACATAATGTGGGTTCCAGACTGATGAGCTGTATTCAAGTATAGGTCTAGCAAATGTTTTGTGTGATATTACCAGAGAAGAAGCTACCTACGATTAGATTAACAACTTTTAATGCCTTTTTGGCTATGTAGTTATAGTGGGCTCTAGCACTTAGATTATTTGAGATGAGTACTCCAAGGTCCTTGACAAAGTTTGGATCGTCAACAAGGTCTTGACTATTTAGCTTGTATTTTATTTTCTGATTTTTTCTGCTAATATGTAAGACAGAGCATTTATTTGTTGAGATTTGAAGTTGCCATTTGATTGGCCATTCTGATACATAGTCAAGGTCTTTTTGGAGGGTAGTAGTATTGTCTGTGGTGTTGAATAGCTTTACATCATCAGCGAAGAGAACGCAGTTGTTCTTGATATGATCACAGAGGTCATTTATGTAGAGTGTGAAGAGAGTTGGTCCTAAAACACTGCCTTGGGGGGCACCAATGTTGACAGGTACAGAATTTGATAGGACACTCCCAATTTTGACCATTTATTGTCTGTTTGACAGGAATGCTTCTCTCCAGTTATGCAGGTGTCCAGAGATACCATAAGATTTTAGTTTTAGGAGTAGTTTGTCATGTACCACTGAATCAAAGGCTTTACAGAAGACTATGTAGATTGCGTCTATTGCTTTGCCCTGATCGAGTTGTGTAGTCCATATGTTTTTGCAGTGTAAGAGTTGCAGATTACAGGATAGTTTTTTTCTGAAACCAAATTGTTTATTAGAGAGTAGGTTGTTTGTCTCTAAGTGGAGGATAATGGATTGGTTAATAATTGATTCCATGACTTTACAGGTGATGCAGCATAAGGAGATTGGTTTGTAATTTTCAACTAGGATCTCCCTTTTTGAAGATGGGGATGACCGTGGCTTGTGACCATACTTTTGGCAAGGAGCTGGTGCTGAAAGATTTTTCAAAGATTATTCACATCTCTGCAGTCATTGTAAGAATATTTCTCTACTCAGTTGCAGATCTGCAGCTAGATCTTTATTCATAGAAGTTTAGAGTTTTCTTACTAGATTTTATTTTTTTCAGAAAGGCTCAAAATAGACTTGTTGCTTGTTGTGTTTATTTTTTTCATTGCTTGCTGAAGAAAGGAAAGTGAGTGTGTGTTTTCAGTTCAACTATGTTTGCAAGGTTTCAGAGAAGACAAAAAAGTAAATTGTATTTTTAAAAGCTCTTTTTTCCCTTTGTTTAAATTGTTGGATTTAAAACCAGAAACAGAACTTTATTGGGGCTTCAAAAACGGTCAAAATAGCTTTTGCTTCAAAATATAGATTTTCAGTACGACTTAGACTTACAGAGACAGGAGGTCAATGCAGTCAAATGGAAGGTTATGTTAATCATTAACTTTAGGGTCAACAAGCAGCCTTTCCTGATGGATTAGATGACTCATTGTATCCATCTGGGTGTGTGACCTGGTGCTGTCCGTACCATATGGGTTCTGATTATTTACTTTGATCATATCACTGATTAAAACTATAGATAGGCTCCCATTTTAAGTAGCATGTAGAAGAATTCCTACTTGTTCTCACATTCAGAGTTCATTCCAGAGAAGCCAGTTGGAGAATGGTCATATCTGCTTAACTCAGAGGTCTCCAAACTTGGCAACTTTAAGACTTGTGAACTTCAACTCCCAGAATCGGAGAGATGTAGAATGCTAACAAGGACAAATAGGAGAAACCATTGACATAAAGCCTGAGTGTGCAGGGTTCTTCTTATTGCTGTCCATAGTGTCCTGTTGTGCCATTATTCCTGTTGCTACGTCTGGTTTTTGGCTACATCACAATTTCTGTTGCTGCAGGTGATGTTATATCCTGGCACATCACATCCCAATGGCTGCCTAGAACATCCTGCTGCAATTAGGTTGTTGTGCAATGTGCATGTCATATTGTTTTCAACTGTCAAATTCTGTATGATGTGCTCTTTTGTATTTGTGTTAGTCTGTTAATCTGTATACTTGTGCATGTCTGCCAGAGAGAGAGGGAGAGAAAGCAGTGCCATGTAGACTGGATATTATATTTGCCCAGAGCAAAATGCCTGTCCATTAGGAGGTCTTCATTCAAATCACTTTAAAGTTGTAGAGTTCTGCTTTTGACTGCAGAGAAAGTTACATGGTTGAATAATTTTGTGCACTCTTGAAGTCTTCTGCTTTATATCTTGCTTTCTATGTGGCAGAAGTATGTCCTTTCTGCAGTTACTGAATTTCTGTATTCCATGAATTTTTATGTCTTTCCTTTCGTTTGCAGATTTATCTTGATTTCCCAATAGCTTATTGGAAAAAATCCACAGTTGATTTCTCTTTGTTGGTATTGACCACTTAAAACTGCAAGGAAAGAGAGTGAGGATGTGGCTTTAAAGGTGAATATGAAAAGTGACCTCCCTTTCTTAATTTAACGAAATCCACTGATCATATTATCTGAAAGTCTTATCAAATTGAAACTGAAAGCAGGTACTGTGGTACTCAGTACTTGTTGCTAATTGCTTCTGGGAGGCACGATGAGTACCAAAAATGATGAGTTGTACCTACTGAACAAATATTTCCCATAAGGAATAATGTAAATAATTTTAATGCATTCCCAAAACAAAGACAATGCACTTTTTAAAGTCAATATGTAAGAAGATAGGGTTGTAAATCATTACCTCACATGAGAAATTAACATAAAAATTAATAAATACTTAAATAAAATAAAAACTTCAACTTACCTATATTGATGAGAAAAAAGTGCAAAAATATACAATATGACTACAGAAGCTGAAATAAGACTGCAAGAGGATGTGAAGAGGGCAAAAGCTATCAAATGACTAATGTATCACCTTTTGTTTTGGCTGCAAAGGGTAGTAACTGATACCAACAAGGTAACTGATACCAACAAGTTCTAGTTTGCATGTTGAGTATCAAACAAAAGTCAAGTATTGGGACAAAAATTTTCTCATCAAAATGCACTGAGTACCAAATTAGATGAATTTCAATGCAGTTCTGTACTAAGGTACCAATCTATTTCTCCATTTTGAACTGCCACGTTTTGAGTCTTAGAGTTACATGTATCCAGGGGTGAGATTCAAATTTTTTAACAACCGGTTCTGTGGGCATGGCTTAGTTGGTGGGTGTGGCTTGGTGGTCATGTGACTGGATGGACGTGGCTTGGTGGTCATGTTATTGGTTGGGCGTGGCCAGCTCAATATCACTTACATCGAGGCACACATCCTCGCCTGGCCTCTCATGACCGTGGGAATGCTGCAACAGTCGTAAGTGTGAAAAATGGTCATAAGTCACTTTTTTCAGTGCCATTGTAACTTTGAATGGTCACTCCACACAAGCAAAGTACCAGCAAAAGGGGAGGGGGGAAACTCCAGAGATGTTCCTGAGACAGGAAGTCTAGTCCTGCCAAGAATGTAATAAGGGTTAGCAGAGAGGCAGTTTCTGTAAGCAATACCAGAATGTTTCCTTCCTGCCTTCCTTACAGGATTAGGCCAGTCATTTCTTCTAACAACCGGTTCTCTGAACTGCTTAGAATGTTAACAACCGGTTCTAGTGAATAGGTACTAACTGGTAGAATCCCACCCCTCCAAAAATTTGAACATAGCCATCCCTATTAAAACTTGTCACGAAATTGTAAAATTTAATGTGACAGAAGAGATGCATGCATTTAATTCAATCTAAATATTAATTGAATTGAATTTTCATAGTAACTCAGTCCCTTTTTTATCATCCCACCTATTTGGAGAATAGCCCCAGCAAGGCACTTAAAACCAGATTTGTTCCTTATCCAAAACCATTTTACATTCCTCTTCTTGTGCCACAGCATCTACATACTGCTGTTTGTCAAGTAGTTGGACATGTTTCTTGGGACCTATTGAAATCAGTTGTGATATTTTAGGCTGCAGTCCCAAGCACACATATGGAATTTAGTTCAGTTCACTGAAGTGGAACTTAACATTATCCAAGAGAAAATCCCACTGAATATGCTAAATTTTTCATAGGGATTAAAAAAAATACATGAAATATTTATCTAGAATTAAATAGGACTTAATTCCATATAAGTATATTTAGGATTGCAGCCTAAATTATAGTTATCACTGGAATAAAAATAACAAATCTCCTTAAATCTTTATTCTCAAAGAAAATTTTAATAGCGCAAGAAGTATACAGTTAAATAACATGCAGTTCGCCTCAGTGAACACTGTAAGTTATTTCTGAGTCAGCATTCATTGATCAACACTTTCACATGCCACTATTTCCACTCTTCAATTCCTCACAAAACAATTTAAAATTAACATATTTTTTTCAAATATGTTGACCTCAAAACACAGTTAACTCATCAACCCTCAGTTCCATTGTCTGAGTGCAAAAAAAGGAGAGTGCAAAAAAAAGGGGGGTGGATGCAATTATCTTTTACTCTCTACTGCTTCATCTTGCTCTATGCCTGTGGCCTATCAACCATGCTAGTTTGGAGAGCAGCTTAATGTTCTTGCAGAAGAGCTCTCAACCCAAGTCCAAAACCAAAGCAGTTGAAGATTATAGGCTTGGAGCACCTCTGACTCTGCAACTTGTTGGACACTTTGACATGGCAAATTGCTTCTCTTGCTTTGTCTCACATTAAAATAGCAAGGGCAGCACAATTTGTTGATCTCTTTACTAAGACAAAATAGGGATCAGCAGTAAGGACAATTTGTTAGAAGAACACTTTAAATGAAGTAATCCAGCTGCTTCCTAAATCACACTATGATCAACAAGGATTAAATGGGGAAAGAAAAAGAGACTGGTTTTGTTTAGCAATTGATTGTTATCTTTAAAAAGTCAATTTTTATTTTTTTTAAAAGGCAACTATAAGCAAGATTCTGTTCTTGCCAGGGGGTCTGAGAACAAGACATCCTGGCAGAACACAAATCAAGATGGATTCTACTTTGATAGCAGGCATGTTATTAATTCTGCATGCACTGCTTCTGGAGAGTTTGACTCTTAACATAACTGAAACTCTTTTGTAAGTGTATTGGGAAGTGATTATGTCTAGGACAAGGGACCCTGGGTTTCAGAAATTTGTTGCTTATCCAGATCATTTGACTAATTCTGATAAATTAATGGTGTCACAACTTTGTTTATAACTCAGTTCAAATCTGATTCAAGAAAATCTTTTTTCCAATCCATGTTGATATGTAAAATAATAACAAAGGATCTGAGAACATCTAGTGTGCTTTCCCTTCCTTATCAAATATTTATGGTTAGCCCAGCCAGGATGCATTTAGCACAGAGTACCAGCCAGCTGCAGATCAAACTGGAAATATGAAGAATTAAACTGCAAGCCCCAGAGATAGCCCTGAATGTACCTATTTGCACACATGGGTGAGCAAGCGAGTGTGCACACGCCTGCCTGTAGGAAACTCCAGCTCCTTTTGAGCTTTAAGGCTGGGATTAATAAAAGGAAAGGATCTCCCCTCTTTAATAGACTGCAGCTGCATAAACATTCCCAGAATTCATAGCCATCCCCATTGCTGACAGCCTCCTCCCTTCACAACTCTCAGACCAAGGCTAATTCCATCCTCCTCCTCCTCCTGCAAACTCTGGGACAGCTGTTCCGGAACTTCTCTCCTCAAAGCTTGAAAGTCTGGGGAGGTTCACTTTCCATTAGGGCATTGTTTTGCTGAAGGTGAGAGCCCTTGGGAGGAAGAACTGCATGTTGGGAAAGTTAATCTGGGCCTGATGCTCGCCAAACCACTGTCTGTGAGGCTACCTTGTCTTAGAGGAAGGGTTGGAAAGGAAGCATAGCTACTCTTTGAGGTCCTGAAGAATGTTCCCAATTGCTGGCAAGGAAGTTGGACAAGTATTTGTGCAGGACAAGTATTTGTGCTGTTCCAGTTCTGGCCTCTTCTACTGGGATAAGGGCAGGAGATGAGGCTACTAGTGTCAGGATGCTGGAGCAATGTATAACATATGGGCACAGGAGCTCTGTCTCTCTTGACGTTAAAAAAAAAAGATCTCTGCCTGAATGACAAGCCTGGAATGGAAAGGAAGGCCACAAATTATCCAGTGTCAACTAAATGTTATCATAATACAGGAAGAGAACTATTAGTAGAAGATTACAAACTAGGCTAAGGTTTAAGTATAATAGAAAATGTTATGAATGGACCCTCCTTGTCCCTTTGACTCTTTATTAGTTGCATAACAATCTGTAAGATTACAAATAATTTGGTCATTATTTCTAGAGTAATTCTGAGTTAAGTTGAGTTGATCCATTAAGTAACCAAAGATAGATAATTGGGGATGAAATTTAAATCCTTCTGGCAACTGAGGGACAGAAAGATGGCTGCAAGTCTTGACACTTTCATTTAAATCCTTCAGCCCCAAGGCCCATGTTGATTTCAGTAGGAATTTTCCTCCGCAATTAACATTGCAGCTTTGGAAAGGCTACCTTTGTCATGAATCTAATAGAAAAAGTTGAATAACTTCTCACTTCTCACTCGCACTTCAGGCACGATGACCCTTCCCCAATGCCTGGTTTTGAAAAGTATTTCAGCAACAAAAAGACATATATAGTTTGCCGTGTTTTTTCCCTGAGAGAAGATTCTCTAACACAGGAGCGAGCAATTAATTTTCCCAAGGGACCACATGAGGAGCTGGGATGGATATGGAGGACCAAACCAACAGTCACTAGCTGTTTTCCACTCATCCGTCCACTTGCCTGCAAGGCTACACTTTGACCTTGCCCTCCTGTGACTGCTGGCCAAATAAAGGAGCCCGTGATGGTTGCACAGAGCCAGATCCAACTCAGCTTCTTCTCCCGTCCCCTGTGTTGCAAATATTTACATTTGATTTTTAATTTCCAATTGGCCTCACATGGGCTCACTTTGGGACAGCCAAAGGGCCAGATGTGACCCAGGAACCATAAAATGCCCTGGTCTGCCCAAACAGTGTAATTAATCCTTTTTGCATCATGAAACAACACAACTGCTTTAGGCACTAGATTTCATACGTAGTTAGCAACCACTTCATCTATAGCTGATCCAAACAGAAGCTGGATGAAGATGACCATCTACTTATAACATCCTCTTCCTCCTATGTGAGAAAAGTGGCAAGGTGACCAGGCATTTGATATATTGACCAGACAATACAGTAGTACAAACAGATACAAACTCAATATAAACCACTCCAAACTTGATTGCAGAAAGTATGACTTCAGCAACAGAGTGATCAATGCCTGGAATGCATTACCTGACTGTGGTTTCTTCCTCAAACCCCAAAAACTTTAACCTCAAACTATCCACTATTGATCTTGCCCCAGTCCTAATAGGGAATGCATAAGCGCACAATCGTGCCTACCGTCCCTGCCCTATTGTCCCCATTTATTCGTACTTATTTCCTGTATTCTTATTCATGTTTATACTTATACTTATTATCTTGTAAGCGATTGACAAATCAAATAAATAAATAAAATTTGAAGACTAGTTGCAAAACAACAACTACCCAGTAACATCTGAACACTAGCTAATTAACATCATTCACAAGTTAAATGATTTCTCTGCCTAATAAATGGACTCAGGTTTACCAACTGAGAATACTTAATCTAATGGGAGAGGACAGGGCTAGCTACACAGATTCCACTCAACCTCTGTTGTGAAAAAAAAAACTCTGTTAGGATCGTTTAGCATTCTTAGGGCATTTCCGCACAAGGCTCTGATACGATTCCCACATCAATGTCACGCGCCTACCACCTGGTTCTACTCGGGTAGCCAAACTGATTTTCTCCTTGCTTGGCTGTTGTACAGCTCAAATAACAAGAAGCATTGCTTTTTTGCAGTCTGGATCCTGGTAGGGATTGGGGGAAAGTCTTTTTTTCAATTGGGTCCTTTTCCCTCATCACACCTCCCAAAGTTCTCAAGGAGATTTCACAGGCCATCTCCTATGGGAAATGGATCATAATCTTTTCAGGCATTCATAATCCTCATTTTAAAAATAGCCTAGCCTGGTTTTTCCTGCTGATATCAACAAGACGCATTAAGAATTTGCCTCTACCAGCTTCCCAGCACCAGTGAGTCATCACTGCCTCCACTCACTGTAACCAAATGGAGGGGTTAATGCACTTTTCTCCAGCCTGTGAGATGGTAAAAGCTGCCAGCCTAATTTTGCCTGTCCAAATTCTGCCAGCTAGATGAAAAGGCCAGCAAGTGTCATTGTCTTGACAGTTTAATGAAAGCAAATTAAGGTACATCACTTGGTCAATTTCCTTCTGACAATTCTTAATGTAGGATGGGGTTAGAAAGAAGGTGAGTTTTGACAGTAGGGGTCCCCAAACTTGGCAGCTTTAAGACTTGCAGACTTAAACTCCCAGAATTCCTCAACTGGCCATGGTGATAGCTGTCTGTCAAACTCTGATCTTCTAGATAAGTTGGCAGCACTCTCCACGAACGATGCCTCTTACTTGCTCACACTGACTTCTGCATCTTTCTCTTACTTGGTCACACTATTTCCTCCACCCACTCTAGCTTTATCCTTCACCCTATTGCTTTTTTTGTCTGCCTTGTTTGTCTTGATTGTTCTTCATACTTATTCTAATGCTTGCCGTATTTACTATTACTTGCTCATCTATCTCACTTTTTTCTCTGTCTCATGTACACTTTGTTGCTCGCTTGTGCATGCTCTTGATTCACATGCTCCCTCACTGTCTCACTTGCCTACACACATGTATTGTATTGTCTTTCTCACTCCAACTAAAAGCAGCTGATCAGGGTTATTGACAGGTTTTGGCAAGTGGATTTCCCACTTCAGTTCTATCACCCAAACTGTCTCAGGACATTTTTTTCTCTCTCTCTCTAAAAGTATTTATCAATCTTGTGTGAGAATGCTAGACATGTATAGTTAAGGAGGCCATGTAATGCCCTACTGGTGACTTTGCAAAGTGCTGGGTCAGGCATCATTTGGGCAAACATTTAATGCCTTATCACTCTTGCTATGCAAACCAAACCAAAAAGCCATAAAGGGAAATCCCTAGAAAGGGAAAGGAATGCCTGCAGCAACTAAAAACAGCCACTAGAAGTGGGCAGATCCAAGTCTATGCCTGACCATCCCTACAGTTGTTGCTGAAGTGCATGTGACGAGACTAATGGGAAAAATGGGAAATGACACTAATTTGAAATTAGACAAATACAAAATAAAACTAAGTGTCATAAGTCAGGAGGGAGGCTGCTGATGAAATAATTTATGTTGGTCCTTTAGATCAGTGTTTCTCAACTTCAGAACTTTAAGGATGTGTAGATTTCATCAAGCTGGCTGAACAACACTGAGACATGAAGTCCAAGCATACTAAAGCAAACAAGTCTAATGAATTAAAAATAAAGGGAAAAAAGTTGGTGGGGTTGAAAAACACTGAACTAGGAGATGCTCATAATATCCTTTGCTTATTCTTGACTTCCGGGTTGAGCCCTCCTCGCTAACGGACTGTAGATCGTGACTGCCCATGGCCATGGTCTGTGCTCTTTCGTCGGAGAGCCCCGATCATTGCGATTAAGAGCTGAAGCTGCCTTGGAGGGGCGGTGGAGTAAGGGGAAGCTGCAAGCTAGGTTGAGGAGAGCCGCATCTCCCCTCCTGGGCTTGGTCTTTTTCCCCCTGAAGCGGTGATCCAAAATGGCCAACCCGAAGAGGAGGACTCAGCTGGACTAAGATTTGTGCAGGAGGGAAGAAAGAGGTGGATAACATCTGAACTGGGACAATTGGATGAAACAACTAAACAAAAAGTACCCCAGGATTAAGGTAACATTGAACTTTTAAGAAAAGAAAAGTGAGCGGCGGAAATACAAAGGGACAGGAAAAAAATAAGAAAATAATTTTGACAGCTAAGCAGGGCTTTGAACTGGGAAAGGAAAAAGCTGGAACTAAAGACTTAATTGAATTGGACTAAAATGTTTTGGTAATAAACAGGCATAAAATAAAGCTGGACTTAAGATTGACAAATAATAATAATAATACAATTTACAAATTGGAGACTGGATTGTGCGGGAATATTGAGGTTCGAAAAACCCTAAATAAAAAAAATAAGGGGAAAAAGTGAGGACTTTGTATAACGGGGAGTGCCATCTTCTGACAAAAACTTGAATTCAAACAAAAGGGAAAGCATCCTGTTTCTGTATGAACTTGTGTTGATATAATGTTAAAGAAATATTGAAACAAAGTATCTTAGAAAATGAAAGCTGAATCAGAATAAAGAAAGAAGCAAGGAAAGACTGATTGTGGGATTGATTGACATTTTTGGTATAGACCCTGGGCTGGAACAACTGAGAACTTTAGAAAATTGGAAGAAGAAAGAAGGAAAGTGTTTTTTGTGGACTTTAATAATTATAAAATATAAGAGTGTGTAATGATGATATCTCTTCGCGAATTAAAAATGGAACTTAAAAATATGAGAGAATTACTACAGGAAAGAGGCGAATCACTTTGCTCTGTATTAGAAGAAATGGAAATGGCGATTGAAGAACAAGAAGAAAGAACTTTAGAGGAGGAGGGGTCGATTCAAGGAGAAGCCATCTTAAATAGACAATTAACACGAACACCACAAAGACGAGGGGAAAGAAGGAAGGTTAACAAATTGAGATTTAAGAAGGTAATCAAAAAAGGGAATACCTGTGAAATTAGGAGAGGTAGAAAGATCCAGCAGAAAAGGCAAAAGGAAGATATCAAGAAAGAGAGGGATTTAAACTGGAATGAGAAAAGATATGGGAAAAAGAGGGAGAGGAGAGCCAATAAGATACAGATGCATGAAATAAAGAACTATGGAAATTGTAAAATGATGGAAAGAAATCGTTTTTGTCAGAGATAATGGTTGATGAATTAAAAAGGGGATTCTGCAGGGTGACAAGGGGTAACAAGAATATATTTGCAATTTAAAAAAATACTTAGAAAATAGGGTAATATAGATTATCAAAGGAGGGATAGATATTGATAACTTTTATTAGATGAATATATATGTTTATTTTTTTTTCAAAAGAAAAGTCAAGGTTTACCAAAGAAATGTAATAATTGAAATGGATGTGAAGATGTTTAAAAATGAGGTTAATATCAGTGACCAGAAATTGAATAGTCAATTTTTTCTCTTTTACTTCCCTTGAAATTAGAAATAAAATTAAGGGGGGAAAATATGTTGTGGAATCCAAATGAAAAGATGTAATGATTATTATTGTAACTATTTAAAAATAATGGTTTATTGGGAACTAAGATGAGAGAATAAAGGTATATTTTAAGCACTGAGGTGTCGCACTCAAAGCAGTAAAAGCAGGGAAACCTATACTTGTTTCTTTTTGTGTGTGTGTTAAAACTTGTATTAACCTAGAATCTATAGAAAGAAAGTGTGATGGAAAGCAAATATGACAGATTAAAGAACCACTTAAATTAATAAGCTAATACAGACTATTAAAAGGAAGGAGAGACATTGGTAACTTTTTTTTAATTAGGCAAATATATATTGTTACTTTTATTTTTAAAATAAATATTAAAGGATTATATTTGAAATAATTGAAATGGAATGAAAAGATGTTTTCATTGAGATTAATGTAAAAGACTAGGATTAATTTGCTTGTTTCTCTCCTTTCGGAAAGTTTGAAATGGAAATGGTAATAGTAGAATTAAGTATGCATATATGAATGTATAACTATTGTCATATTTGTATGTAAAAGTGATGACCCGGAAATATGTTGTCCACCAAAAAGAGCTTTTTGTTTTTATGTGAAAAATTGAATAACATTTGTTTAAAAAAATAATATCCGTTGCTTATTCTCAATGTTCCAAGGTTAGTAGAAATAAAGATAGTCGAATTGTCAACTTTAACATTTATTTGTTTTTATTTAGTTTTTGGGCCACCTAACTCCACAATGACTCAGGACATATAACAGTGAAAAGGAATATAATGTCATAATAAGGAGGAAAAAACACAGGAAAAAAAATGCCAAAACCCAAAGGGACTCCACCACCTTCAACCCCAAAAATGTCTACGAGAACAACCAAGCTTTTAAGTTTGTAAGTTTAAAAAGTTTGTAAAAAGTCAGTAAGGTGAAAGCAGTTGGGCCTCTGAAGTTGGTCGTTCCATTAATCAAGAGCCATCACTGAGAAGGCACACTTCTTGGGTGCTGCAAAATAATCTAGTTTAATCAATGGAACTCAGAGCACATCCAGTCTAACTAACTTCATGGGATGGGGAAAACATACAGAGGTTGCATTCCCTAAAGTAGTTATGTTTTACAGAAGGATTTTATAGATAATAAACCATACCTTGTATTGCACTTGGAAACCACATTGGCTCCAAAGCAGCTTTTAGGCACAAATAATCAGAAGCATTCATTGAGTCTAAAACATAGAATTTACTATTGCTACCTATATCCAGAAAACTAGTGAACTAATGCTCAAAACTAAATTAGATAACAATCAACAGAGTTCAAGGGGGTTACATTTGGGTCTCTTATGCCAACACAATGACTCCAAACTCATGATATATTTAACCTTGCTTTCTAGTTTCTAGCTCTTCTCCTACAGCATGCACATACCATGACATGCTCTTCATTGACCACACTGCTGTATTCTGGATCAATGGAAGCTTCTAAGATGTATTTAAAGACAGGCTCATGTTGAGCCATAGGTTATGTTTAAATTAGCCACTCCTCTTCTGTTATCACACAATCACATTGTTAATATTGACTTTAAAGTTTCTCTCTCTTTAAAGTTTATGATAGGGTATTGCTGCCACTTCATTGGTGTAACTTCCTATATTTCAACGTAAGCTGGAGTCCGAAAGTCACAGCAGCAGTCCTACCCTCTGATTGGAGTAATCTGAGGATAAGATTTCTGATATTGTTTAAGCCTTTTGGAATGGACCAAGAACAATGGGCACTTTGGGTGCATTTCCACATGGCACTTTACCAACCTTCCCATGGCACCCCTACATGCCTTTGTTCCCACATTAGTATCCTCTCTGGACAGGCCAAACAATTTTTTTCTAGCTCAGCTATCCACATCTCAAATAGCAAAACTTCCAATGTGCAACCTGAGATGTTTGAACTCTGCACGATTTAGAGCTGAGCAACTTTTCATTGGCTGAAACTCCTGCCAATGCCTACCTCCTGATCCATAGCTTCCCCTTGTTGCAATGTCTCCAGAACATTACATTGGTCTAAGTTTTTTTTTGCTGGCATACTGTTCTCTTCCCCTCATGTGTCCCTTATTACGGGCTGAGCAACCCGAGCATTGGAAGGGTGCACTGGCAGGAGGTCAATCTCTGTTCTCCCTGAATGGTTGGCTGTTAGTTTAGCTGGACTAAATGAAGCAATATTTGAGGATTGGGAAATGTTGAGCCATAGAGGAATGCCTTTTGAATACATCTAACAAGGCTGTGAGCAGTAGAACAGTATCAATTGGTCATAATGCTGGGAAAAAGCTTGCAACTAACAAGTTACTTGCCTGGACTATGTGATACAGAGAGAAGAAATATCCTGTTCATGCTCTATTATAACCTCCAAGGTCTCAAGATAAACTCTGAAATGAAGACACTCTGAAAGGCTAAATACTCCCTCAATATCCACTGATATTTGCATCATAAAAGAGGCTACTCACTTGGAATGTAGAGGAATTTTGTTTACAGGGCTGAGTCAAGGCACTGATATTCAATTCAAGTCGAACCTATCTGACAGTATCATTTTATATTGCACTATACTGTATAGTATTTTTACAAACAACCCAAGGCAGTGAACTTATCCAACACACCTTTCTCCTATTTCCCCCAAAACAACAACCCTGTGGGGTGAATTGGATTGAGAGAGTGTGACTGGCCCAAAATTACCAGGCACCTTTCATGGCTAATACAGGACTTGAATTCACAGTCTCCTGCTTTCTAGCTTGATTCCTTAACCACCATCCCAAACTGGTTTTCCATTTATGCTGACTTGATTCATAAAATTATGTTTTACAAAGTACAGTAGCTACTTTGACATATCACAAACTACATAATGATTTAGGACATTTTTAGATGGCATCATTTCCATTCTGTAAATTGTCTGCAATGCTGGTATCTGCTTCTCTGTGATACCATCAACTTTGAAGGAGAATTGGTACTTGGCTGCTGAACCTATCCTGAACAATTTTGTTCTCTTTTAAAGAAGGTGGTTGGATTCTGACTCCAGAGAATCTTGGAGGAAATGGATTATCTAGACCTATTTTACTTGGGTTTCAGACCAGAGTTCAGTACATAGACAACCCTGGCCACTCTTCTCAATGATCTATGGCATAGCTGGACTGGGGGAGGGTGCATCCATTGCTTGATTTCCCAGGAGCTCATCAATTATGATACCCTTCTGGGACAGCTTGGGGCTGGGAGTGAGATGCACCATTTTGCAGTGGTTGTCCTTTCACTATAGCTAGTTTCAAATGGGATTGAGGGGGTAAGAGATCATACCTATAACTCTTCACTTGTGGGTTGTTGCAGGGCTTGACTTTCCTGTTTTAAAATTTATGTGAAACCAGTGGGTTTGGTTATCATCTGTCTGGCGATCAGGAACAATCTGTGATTGTTGAAGTCCTGGAAAGTGCCTAAAGGCTGTGCAGATCCAGATGGGCAAGACTTAATATTGACCAGAGGATGTGACTTTATTTGGCCTCCTTCCAGTTGTGGGGATATTCCATCCGACACTAGCACATCTGGTAACCCGTGTGTGGCGAAAAGTTTATTCAGTTTTTCTATGACAGCTTCCGTTGTTGTGGTTTTCATGATGCTTACTTCCAGCCAGTTGGAATAAGCATCTACGGTGACCAGGAATGTGTGTCCCTTGGTGGGCCCGGCAAAATCTATGTGGATTCGTGACCAGGGACCTCTCGGGGTTTCCCATTCCAAGACTGGTGCGGCGGGGGTGGTGGATTGCGTTTCCTGGCACCTTTTGCATGCGGCTACCCATGTCTCAATCTGTTTGTCCATCCCTGGCTACCAAGCGTAACTTCTGGCCAGGGCTTTCATCTTGATGATGCCCGGGTGCCCCTCATGCACCATGTTTAGTACCCCTTTTTGTAAAGTCTCTGGTATCACCATCCGGTCTCCCCAAAGTATACACCCCTTCTGTGAGAAAAGTTCAGTTTGCCGGTTTCTGAAGGCTTTGAAGTGTTCGTTGCCATCGCTTTCTGGCCACCCTCTCTCAATCCAGCTCAAGACTCGCGCCAGCCGCTTGTCTTTATTTGTTTCTCGGGCAATGTCTGGCGCAGTCAGGAGTGGGTTGGTCAGAGTCTCTATTTGCAGGGTTGTTGTTGTGGGCACTGGATCATCCTCCAGGTCTGGTAGGGGGGATCGGCTCAGTGCGTCTGCATGCGAAATATCCTTGCCAGGCCGGTGTGTCAGCCGGTAGCTGTAGGCAGCGAGGAACTTGGACCACTTCATCATCCTGGATTACAGGATGTTCAGGGTGGCCTTGTCCTCTGCCAGTATCCCTAGTAGGGGTTTGTGATCTGTAATGATTGAAAAGGTCCTACCACTCGCCGCGGTTTAAGCATGATTGGGGCAACATTTGGGTTGAGGTTGAAGGAGATAGGGGCCCCTCGGTACTTGCCTAGAATGTCGTCAAAGACCACTTGGAAGTCCCTCATGAGCGCCGCTTCCCAGTCTGCCTCGTCGGTGTGGTAAATGCCCATCACCTCGATTCCCAGCGCGGAAAAACATTGCAGTCCGAGTAGGCTGTGGCGGTCCTTGTCTACGATCATGAGTGGCAGTACCTCAGTGTGGCCTTTGAAGGTGATCTTAAAGTGTCCGATGCCGACTACAGAGATGCGGTTTCCCTGGTAGTCCTTCAGGGTCAGCTTTTGGTTGTCCAGTTCGCGGCGGCAGATGGTAGGCACCAGGCACTTGATTGTGCGCCAGGAGACCATGGAGAGGTAGGATCCAGAATCCACCTCCATTTCACATAGTTGGTCTTCCATGCCTACCTCCACATGTACCTTCCGGGCATCGAGGGTTGAGGAATGGCCGATGACGACCGTCTGGTGGGTTTCCTCTCGTTGCTGCACCTCGCTGATTCGTTTGTTCCAGCCATCTCGGCTCCATCAGCTCTCGGGTTGGTAGTCTCGGTTCCTGGGGGGTGCTGTCTCGTCGCCGGGGGCTGCTGCCTCATCACTGAGGGCTGTAGTTCCGCTTGTTCCGGCATACCTTGGCGATGTGCCCCCGCTTCTCGTAATGCCGGCAAATGGCATCAAGAAAATGGCATTCGGAGTGGGGGTGATCGCCACTGCAGGCAGCACAATGGAACCCAGATCGCGTTCCACCTGGAGCAGGTAGATCTCCTCCTCCTCCTCATCAGTGTCAGAGCGGGAATTGATGTTGCCATGGTGGGTGGTCGTCGCCCGGTGGCTGGTCTCCGCATGTCTCTCCAGTGCTGGGGTTGTCTCGGTGGTCATCAGTCGCTCCGTTGCGTTCGCTTGCCTCATCCAGGCTGCTGATTTGCGAGTGGCCTCAGCTTCAGTTGCCTCTGTGAGGGTGTTGATGAGGGAGATGTTGCCCTTGGCCATTAGCACGGGATCTTGGAGCCCGAGGACAACTCAGTCTCATAGGGCTTCGTCCAAGTCGGTGAACCCGCACAGGCCTCCAAGATCCCTCAGCTGGGCCATGAAGTCGCTGATGGCTTCATCCTCGCGCTGGTCTCGGTGGTAGAAGTCATGCCTTTGGATGAGGGTAGGCACAGCAGGAGCGTAGTGGCTTCATAGGATGGGCTCGAGGTCAGCCCAGTCCATTTCTTTTACGTTGGCAGGCTTTGCCAACACTTTGGCCATCTTGAACACTGCGGCCCACAGTGTGTCAGGAACACGGCTCGCTTTCTCTGCCCATTGGCATCCTTAAGGTTGCTGCACTCCAGGAACATCTGGAACCGGTCGGTGTAGGATTCCCAGTCCTCGGTGGCCGGGTTGAAGGGAGCGGGTGGCGAGGTGCTGCTGGCCATTTTGCTGGTCGTTTCACGCTGTTTGCCACGAGCTTGTTGGTCTCTCGTCTCACGATCCCACCTCCCTCCAGTATTAGACTGGGTAGATCGGGTTCATTGAGACGCGAGACTCGCAGTGAACCATCAGCTCTTTATTTAGTATTTAGTTCTGAACAACAGTGCGGCTCGCGGCGGCTCTTCATATAGAGCCGGCTCGCAGCTCGTCGGCCAATGACATTACTTTGAATCTCCCACAATTGGTTCCGCCAATTGCGGTAGATTCTTAGAGCACCAATCACGGCCGCTCAGTTAGCCAATCAGGTTGTGGCCCGTGTGGACCAATCGGATTTCAGGATTTGGAGAATGTTAATATAGAACAGTTACAATTTTCAGCAATAGCAACAAGATATTGTTGAAGCTTCAAAGAATATGATTTGGGAATACAGGTGCCATTGTGGAACTAAGACCATGCTTGATGGAATGAGAAATCAAATTTATGGACTTGCTTCCACTGTCCTGTGTCAAATAATGCCACTGTAGTGCCTCATCAGATCACCATTATCTTCTTTCTGATACAACCAGATTTTTAAGATACTTTTGAAAGGTTGCAGAAATGGGGCTAACCTCATGTTTCGGGGAGTGATGATCCACAGTGCAGGTGCCTATAGCAGAAAAGGCCTGAGTTCTGTCAGCTGCAACTGTTTGGCAGGTGTGACTTGCAACATACTCAGACCTGATGGGAGAGGCAGATGTAATTGAGGAGAAGCAGTCTTTCAAATAACCCAGGCTCATGACATGAAAAGTTTTAGAGGTCAAAACCAGCCTCTTCAATTAAACCAAGTAGGAAAATGGCAGTCAATGTGGAGCAAAGGTGTAATGTTTTCTGTTGTAGAGGTACACTACTGCATTTGTACCAGCTGAAACTTCTAGATATTTTTCAAGGACAGCTTGAAGAATATTGCATGATAGTAGCCGAGCTAGCAGCGAGGGGCTATGAGCAGAATCTCCAGTTGCAGGAACAATTGTAACTGTAGCACAACACGAAGCTATGCAAAGGCCTCCTAATCATGATTGCTATCTGCTCTTTAACCAGGAGTTGTAAGCTTAGGAAAACTGCTAAGTTGCACACCAGGTTCATTTGGGGCAGTGCACCCCTATAAGTGCTAAATATAGCATGAGCTCAGAACTGGCAGGCCCCCAAACCCAGATCCACTCATTCTTAACAAGGTTCAGTTGAAGCTTGGGGTTCCCCATCTAGATCCCCACAACCTCCAGGCACCAGAACAACAGCATCAACAGTATGGTTTAATTTGCCAGGGGAGGCATATATAATCTTCTTACGATGCTTGGTTCTACCATTTTCCTGGTACTTCTACAGATCTCCACTGCATGCTGCATAATGCTGTAGTTGGGTCTGTGTCAGTTAGTGTCACCTTAATACAACATGCTGGATCTTTCATGATTTAAATGTTTTTCAGAAAGCTACACCATAGCCTCTTCCTTCTTCCCTGGAGCTTCTCCTAGCCTCAGGAAAAATGTTGTGGAATGTAGAGATATATTCCAATTCTGGGCATTCATCAATCACTCCTTTCTATACATAGAACATAGTTCCTTTCCCCTTCTCCCTTCTCCATCACCTCTCCTTTAATGCTGCTTAGATCATTCGTCCCTTACACTTTATTTTTATTCTTGAACATTCTTCTCTGATCTTCTTGCTGATTTTTTTTTCCTTTCTGCTTTCTTGCTTGCTTAATCTTTTCTCAGTCCTATTTCTCATCATTTATTTTGTGCTATTTTTCTTATTTCATTTTCCTGTATATAGTCACCCTCCCCCCCACCCCATCACATGCAAAAAAAAACCTTCTGTCCATCTTGAGGCCTCAAACTGTTGGCTCAGTGCATTTCTCAGCATCTGGAGATGTTTGAAGAGAGGAAATAAACCTCCTCCATCCCACATGGGCTTTGTTCTCTATGCTTCCCCCCCTCCCTCTTTCTCTTTTCCTCTGTTGTTCTTGTCATAGTTGGCTTGGCACTGAGAGGTACAACAGAAAGTGGGGAAAGTAATTGGTGGAGAGGCTGATGCTTGCTAGGTGGAACAAATAATGTTTGGGGGTGGGATAGGAACCCACAAAGAGAAGGAGTGGGACGTTGCCTTCTAACTCCCTTCCCCCACCTGAACAGCCTACATTAAAATTCCAAAACTGATCTTTAAGGCTTTATTTTCACTATGCCAATTTAAAGTCAGAAAATTCGATGTATTTTCAGGTTTTTCTAAAGTTTTTAATGGGCAAGATGGTTAGAAAGTTGAGGAAAGGGATAATGGTGCATATGGTTATAGGCTTCTGAACATAAGCAGTGCTCTATTGGATCAAATCCTTGGCCCATCTCTGGCCCATCTAGTCCAGCAGCCAATCCACTGATTGGAACTGAAAGAATCAAAGATTCCTGATGTGGATTGTGAGAAACTGATTTTTTTTTAAAAAAGAGGACATTTACTGAAAGCACAGTATCTGTGCTTTCAGTACAACTTGAGCCAATTTATCCTAATTCAGGGCTGTCAAACTCTTGGCCCATGGGTTGGATGGGTCACATGCTGGCCACATCCACACCTGATTTAGCGAAGGGGGCGAAAGTCCAAATACATCACATGATGCTGCCATGATGACGTGAGTTTGCAACAAGCTTCTTAGGTCACTGTAAAACAGGTGTCATATATTCTGCTCCACTTACATTCCAGATTTAAAAGTTCAGAGAAGGAAAAAAATCATCCTTCAAACCACAACTTTGACCCATTACAGACCCATGCCCAGCATCCCAAACAATTAATTATTCCAATCGTAGGATAGATAACACAGAAACAGTAACCTTGCCTCAGCCAAACAGAGAAAGACCCAGTCCACACATGGCAGTGGGAAGATGTCCACGTAAAATCACCCTAGCCTTTCAACGCGTACGCAATTGGCCAAGCACAATGAAGCCACAGTGCCCTCCAGTGCATAAACCATCCGGTTGCAGACAGCAAGAACTAGGATTCTCTGTACATTTCTAAACCTGCATACTGACCGGTTACTCTTTCGTAGCATACTAAACAATATACCACCCCTGAGGTTAGATGCTAACTATCCTAGCACAAAGCGTAGAATTATTGAGACATTGTCAAGTAGCTAGAGAAAGGAGGAACTAGGAAAACCAACAACTGAGGAGCCCAAAATTCTGTGACCAAAGGAATACGACTACTTGTAAAATATTTTTGATCAGGACTAACGTAGTATCAGAATGGGTAAGTTGAAGCAAACATTAGAAGCAACCTGCTGACTTTTTGCTATTTTTGCCAGCAACAATCGTTTTAGAGAAGAAGGGGGAAAGTGTTCCATTCATTTACATCTGCCCTCTATACTCAAAAGCCAGTGCTTATAGCAATTATTATGGACACCTGTGGACTCCCAGCAGCTGGCCTAAAGATCCAATAATCTATGTTAGGATCATGTTGGTTACAGTAAGAGCTGAAACTTGTTAATGGACAAATACTTAGATTTTGCTGACGGGAATCTCAAGATAATTGTCATCCTCTGCAGGCATAGGGGAGAGAGGTAGTCCCCGAGTCAATCAGAAATAACATCACATTATGACTTAGAGCATGTCCAACCCAGGATCCCCACATGCAACCCTGGACACTTGGTAATGCAGCCCCATAAGATATAATAACAATATAAAAATAAAGGAAGTTTGTTATATAAATATACTTGAACTACATTATATATTTTATATGCTATCCAAGACCATTCCTCTTCACTCAATGTGGCCCAGGCAAGCCAAAAGATTGAACAACCATGACTTAGAGTGATGTGTCTATTCCTTCAGTTGACTCCTGACATACCTCTTGCCTCACAGTCTGATCTTGTTAGAAACTGACTCAAAGGGCATTCATTCTTTCCTTTTCTCTGCCAAGGGATTGACTCTTTCAACATGGCAGAAATAACCATTTCATATGTACTCTAAGATGTCTGTGCCTTCAGATGCTCTGGAGCCAGAGTGGGAGTGTTGCAGCAGATCCTGTTTCCAAATCAAGACACAAGACCACGAAAGGTTGGAGAATACGGGTTTATTTGTGCACAAGGTTCAGAGCATTAGAATGGCAAATTCTGAACCCCTGGCTCTTCCTGAGGCATCACTTTTATACATTTCATAACCTCAGCCTAGCCCGGGGCGTTTCTTATGTTAAACTATACCAAAAAGGAGAAGTGCATATCTGTTATTTTTCAGACCCATCCTTATTCACTGAAACATGCTTACTTCCAGTTCCTTAGTTCAGCAATTTCGTGGTTTTGCACAATATTTCTGTAAGAAGCAAGGTAAGGGGTCAGAGGATTTCTGGTAAATGCATATTTTGTTTTTGACCTTCCAAGCTGCTTCAGAAGAAAGTAGAGGAATTGCTGAATATAAATCCTAGGAAAACATGGTCTTTAGTCCTGTTCACTATCATTGACCAGACACATGGTAAGAAGGGAAGGGATGCCACTTTGTTAAGTTATATCTGCAAACTCAACAGTACCATGATAAAGACTTGTCAGAATAACACCAACAATAGAACCTTTTCTATAAGGAGAGACACAACTATGGGGTTGCAAATAAACTAATCTTCTTATGCCTTGGACAGTGGCAGGACCAACAACAGAGTGGCATGTGACATGTTCCACTTCATTTGATTTAACTGAGTTTGCAAAAGGTTCAAGAGACCATGTGGAATGAATTCCTGCTGGTGATGTCCTAAAAGTGGTTTTCTAAAAGGCAACTGGACTTTCTTGTTTTTTTTTTCCTTTAAAACATTTTGCTTCTTATCCAAGAAGCTTCTTCAGTTCCTACCGAATCGGTTAGAAAACCTCTGGAAAACTGAATCATGACCTGGATGATTGAGGCCTCCCTAGTTGATGGTGTTCTGACCACACAGCTACATGACCATGTACTGTGCAAATCTTTAGACCCTGCATGAACTGAATGAAGATCCCATCCTTTAGCATAGGAATGAACTTTTCCCCCTATAATGGCAATAGTTTGTTAGATGAATGAAAAGAAAGAATATATCCAAAGTGAGTGAATCACTCTGAGACATTCCCCCCCACCCTTTTCTAACTGTTTCCCACTTTTCCAAGTTAATTGGAATATTTGAGTTAATTTTTGGTAGATTCCTTTTTTTTAAATTAAGCCAAGGATTGCCTGTCCAGTGTTTTTGAGGAGATGTATATGGTAGGAGGAAATACTTTTAGCCCTTCCAAGTGTTCCTTACTCAAAGGTTGAAACATGCTGTCTCCAGTCAGACTAAATCTTCTGATCTCCTCCAGTAAGTCCAGCTGGGTTCTTATCCTTCTGCCCTAATTTCATCATGTAATAGTCCACCTCTAGGAAAAGAGAAAGGAAGGCTCTTCTGATCTTCCCAGAAGCCTAGACATGTAGAACTTAATCCTGGAATCCAAGAAATAGCTGTGCAACCTGTTAGTCTTATAGGGGAGCTGATTGGAGAGGAGTCATCTGGGCCTCCTGTTTGGATACTTTATAGGCAGGTCTTCCTTGTTCCTTCCTTCTTTCCCCCCCTGAAAATTCCCAATTTTTAGACTAGAGGGGATAAGTGAAAGCCTGGCTCTCTTGATTGTTCCTTTGCCCAATTAGGAGTAACGCTCCACATAAAATGCCCTGAAAGCAGCTCCCAATAAGAAATTATCTAATTATCTAAACCCACCTTCTTAATAATCTTTGCTAAAGCATGATTTAATTTTCACCAATTATACCTTTGTATAACTCGGGGGGTCAAACTGGTGGTCTGCAGGCTGGATGCAGGCCACGCCCACCCCAGCTCTGTGAATGGGGAAAATGTCACAAAATGTCACGTGACAGCAATGTGACACAGCAAGTTTGACACCTATGGTAAAATTAGACTTACATAGAAGAGGGTTTTGGAGGAAACAAAACCTGGATTCCATCTATTCCAATCATTCAGCTTGGAGAGAGTTAATCAGTTTATACCAAGTTGAGTAGCTAAAAAGAATTATTTTAATCAAGCAGCCTGTTTCCACAAGTAAGGTTGTGGATGGGGAGTGGGAATATTGTAGGCATATGACACATTTAAGATGGTTGATATCTTGTACTGCAATATGGATCCTTGCTTCCCAGGTTGGGAGATGCTGCTGGTGCCTGGACTTTGAATATTGAACCAGAAAAGTTGTTAAGCAAATGTTTGCAAGTTGCTTTTGTTCTAAAACCAAGCTGTTCGTGTAAATATCTTTTTCTCTTTGGTTTTCTCATCTCTAAATATTACCTCTGTGTTCTGCACCACAGGCCAAATAATCTAGCTGAAGGCCTGAGTTTATGATTTCCTTGCTTGGAATTTATACACTACTTTTGGGACACTGTGATGGAGCCCAGAATCAGCCTCAATGAATGCCCTGAGTTTGCTGGATTTTGCCAAAATCTAAAATGTCATCCTATGCATCAGACCAACTTTTAGACACTTGGTCACATTGTAGGCACAAATATATAAGCATTTTTCTGTCATCTAGAACTGGAGGAACCAGTTCTTTGAGTCAAGACTGTTACAGTACCTGCTCCTTAACTGAACCCAGTTGGTATGTTAGTTAGTCTGTTAATTAAACCTCTCATCCTCTAAAGCTGAAAAAGTTATTTTAGGCTTCCTGCGAAAGCAGACTGCAGTGCCCAGTCTATTTCATCCTTTACTACCTTCTCTAATGAAGGCTTGATAATTTGTTGTCATAGCAACGTGTAGCCAGATTACTTCCAGGTAATGGATTGGTGGGCTTGTTTCTGTCTCCCTTTTCCTCCATGAGAGCTGGATAAAGGATAGAACTGTCCTCTTGCCTTTTTGTTACCAATCATGAACTTTTCCTCTGAAGGGTTACTCTAAGTATTTATGCTGGCAATTAGAGTGGTATTTCCACTCTATAAAGAAGAAAACACCACCCTGCAACTTCCTTAACCTGCCCTATTTTGAAAATGCACTGAAAAAGCAAAATCTCTGAATAACATAGGATTCAAAATGTGTAAATTGGTTGGAGGGGCCCACAATTTGGAACAAAGACTTGTAACACTTAGGACAGGACTACTTTCCAGAATTGATATCCAGAAGTGACAATCAACATTGACCATAATGAGTATTTTAGAAAAGTGGGTGGCTCTGGAATTTCTCTTTTGCATTCTACTTTTAATTTAACTATTGCCATTTTTGTAAGCATATGTGTTCTTTACAATGCAGTAACATGAATCTGCATTACATAGAATAGAATAGAACAGAACAGAATAGAATAGAATTCTTTATTGATCAAGTGTGATTGGACACACAAGGAATTCGTCTTCAGTACATAAGCTCTCAGCGTACATAAAAGATATGAGATGAATCATGGTCATAGTCCTCATAAATATATTCATCATGAATCATAAGATACAACACTTAGTGATAGTTATAGGATACTAAATAGGCAATCAAAATCATACTAGGAAACTAAATAAAACAATATAAATTGTAAGATACAAGCACAAGGTTATAGTCATAAGCAGAAAAGGAGACAGGTAATAGGAAGGATAAGAAGAAGAATAGTAATACAGTTTGACAGTGTTGTAGGAATTAATTGTTTAGCAGAGTGATGGCATTTGGGGGAAAAACCGTCTTTGTGTCTAGTTGTTCTGGTGTGCAGTGTCCTACAGTGTCGTTTTGAGTTGAAACAATTTATGTCCAGGATGTGAGGGATCTGTAGACATTTTCACAACCCTCTTTTTGACTTGTGCAGTATACAGATCCTCAATGGAAGGCAGGTTGGTAGCAATTGTTTTTTCTGCAGTTCTAATTATCCACTGAAGTCTATGTCTGTCTTGTTTGGTTGCAGAGCCAAACTAGATAGTTATAAAGGTATAGGTGACAGACTCAATAATTCCTCTGTAGAATTGTATCAGCAGCTTCTTGGGTAGTCTGAGCTTTCTGAGTTGGTGCAGAAATAATATTCTTTGTTGTGCTTTTTGATGACATTTTTATGTTAAATGTCTATTTTAAGTCTTGAGATATGATAGAACCTAGAAACTTGAAGGTTTCTACTGCTGATAATGAGTATTGGTTGTCTAGTATTGTAGGAGGTGGTATTGTTGGAGGGTTTCTCTTAAAATCTATCATCATTTCTATCTGTGGTTTTGTGTGTGTTTAGTTCAGGATTGTTCTGGTCGCCTCACAAGGCTAGTTGTTCGATCTCCCATCTGTATGCAGATTCGTCGTTGTCTCGAATGAGACCAATCACTGTTGTATTATCTGCAAACTTAATTACGTGGACTTCTTACACCTAATGGTCTTGAATCATATATGCAAGTGACACTTTTTTATTTTATTTATTTTGTCAAGCAATTATAAGAGAACAGGTATAAGTATAACATAGTTATGAATACATGAAATGGATACATATAAGAAAAATAAAAAGAAACAATAGGACAGGGACGGTAGGCACGTTGGTGCGCTTATGCACGCCCCCTAAAGACCTTTTAGGAAAGGGGTGAAGTCAATTGTAGACAGTCTAAGGTTAAAGTTTTGGGGATTTGGGGAAGAAACCACAGAGTCAGGCAGAGTATTCCAGACATTGACCGCTCTGTTGCTGAAGTCATATTACTGGAATCCATAAAAGCACTCTAAGATTCATAAAGGAAGAAAGCAGGATATAACAATGATAGATAACATCATGAACAAAACTGTAGAATAAATTGGGCAGATGACATTTAAATGCAAGCTGACCAAATCTCAACAGTTAATTCTCAATATGCTTACTGATTTTTGTCTTCATCTCTCTTACACTCAAATGTACAGAACAAGCGTACAGAATAAATGTAAAATGAGACACATTCTCACATTTGGTTTGCTGAGTTTCTCCACTCTTAATGTTGGTTTTACGTTAATTTCCTCTCTCTGTCTATGCTCTCTGGTTTATGGTCATTCTCATATTCAGTAAGATTTTCTAAATAACATTCCTATTTTAAAAATAGGAAAATTGTTTTAAAAATTTTAAGGTTTGTGCAGAGCAAAATTCATTGACCAAGTTTCTGATTGTTCTATAGATTTTGCAGGATTTTGCATATTAATCTTTTCCAAACCTAATTGCTTTCATAGTTTATATCATAACTTTTCTAGGGGCAATACCAATAGGCATGAATCATGGCATAGCTCACTTTCCCCAAAAGTATTGAGCTACTTTCTTGTAAATAAATATATTACTAAATTTGATTATAAAATGATTATCTATTGTTGTACCATAAACATTAATACACATTTCAACTTAAGAAAAATGCATTTATTATTTATAAATTTACAAAGTCATTCATAGAATTTTCTTGCTGTGATCCATAAAAAACACAATTCAATATACCACAAAATACTTGTCTGTACAATAGGGTTATATGTTATTAGCCATATATTTTGCCTCATTAAATCTTTTATTTTTCTGGCTTTGCATGACACATTAAATCATAAATAACCACATAAGCTGTGTTCACTCAACACATAAGGTTAAAATTGGCCTGACTAATTGGTGTGCCCCCCCAAAGCCAGAAATTCAGTCTGATGACATATTTTATTTTTATTTTATTTTGATTTGTCAATTGCTTACAAGCTAATAGGTATAAGTATAAACATAGTTATGAATACATGGATACATATAAGAAAAATAAAAAAGAAACAATAGGACAGAGATGGTAGGCACTTTGGTGCGCTTATGCACACCCCCTACAGACCTCTTAGGAAAGCGGTGAGATCAATAGTAGACAGTCTAAGGTTAAAGTGTTTGGGGTTTGGGGAAGAAACCACATAAAATGGTTTATGGCAAAAGGAGAACTTTATCAGTGATATTTTGCTTTGCAAGTAAGTGGCTTAAACTGATGCATGCTATCTTGAAAATTGCCAACTTTTCAATTAATAGAAAGGAAAGTATAGCAAAAAATAATGTTGCAGATTAGTATCCATTCCTCTAGGTTTTGTACTGTACCACCTGTGATTTACACTTGGGTTTTACCTATTCCATCCGTTTAAAAATTGCTACGAACAGTGTCTCATTACTGATGATCCACCTAGGTGTTTACCCCCTTGCAGATTTGTTCTGTGCAATTGTGCAAATCAGATTTGAGCAGCTGGGGTGGGAAGAAAGAAAGCTTGCCCTAACTTTGAATTATAGTGATATACCCAAGAATTATGCAATCAATCTGTCTGTTTAAATGCAAAGGGTGCTTTTCTTCAAGAGAAACCAATAATCCACTCCTGTCCACAACAAAGAGTGGGTGAAATAGTGGAATTCATATTCAACTTCATTGGAGAAACGGGGGGAGCAGCAATCAGCTGAATATCTCCATTACACCCTTCTTCCACAATTATCCCTCAAAGGTTGCAATTAGCATAAATTAACAAAATAGTCAGGTCAAGGCCAGATGGATTTTACTTTTTGCCTACTTTTTTAAACCAGGATATAGGGTGTTTTCCAGACTGGCATGTTAATTGGGGATTATGGGAGCTGTAATTCAACCCAACAGAAATGCACATTTCCCTTTGCAATGAACTTTTCCAAAGACAAAATAATGTTAATTATTATCTTCTCTCTATTTTTTGGTACCATCTACCGTGGTTTCTTTCTGGATAAACTATCTAGGTTAAGTATAAGAATCTTGACAATGGCTCCTCTCCTGCTTAAATTCTATTTTTAGAAAAGGATGCTGGAAGACCTCAGATGATTATTTAACCTCTTAGGATTCAGCTGTTAAGATTCTGTTCTTTCTTCTATTTCATATCAATTTTTAAAACGGTTGGGAGATTCAACTAGAGATTTGGTTTGAGGTACCTTCTCCTCCTCCTCCTTCCAACCAATACTTTAACATGGAAAAGGATTGGGGGGGGAAAGATAATAATAATAATAATAATAATAATAATAATAACGACAATGACAATGACAATGACAATGACAACAATAATAACAACAATAATAAAAACAACAACAATAATAATAATACAGATATGATGGAAAACATCATCACTACTGAGTGAAACAAGTAACTTGTTTCAAATGGAATTAGTCTAAAGAGGAAATGGGCAGTCAACCTTACATTTGCCCAGGAATATCATTTGGAATTCTGAGTAGGTAGGTCTATCCCATAGACATTTGGAGTATTGCCTGCCCATACCCATGGCATACTGAACCATGATTTATTCTGCTTCATTAGTTTTCAAGATTCTCATAACACACCACATAGGATGGGTTCTTCCCTGACAGACTAGTTCAGGGGTGTCAAACTCGCATCGTCACGGTGTCGTCGCATCACATATTGTGACTTTTTTGCCATTTGTTAAACCAGGCTTGGCCATAGCCAGTATGTCATGCATCCAGCGTGCGGGCAGCGAGTTTGACAGCCCTGGACTAGTTCACGTTCAGTGCATCAGCAATGTTCTCGATTTTAATCTCTCTCAAGGATCATGACAAAAGAAACATAACTGCTTTCTTACTGCTCTTGGAACAATTTTGCTCAGGTTTCCTAGAACAAGAGGAGGTTTTAACATCTTCGTCCAGTGATCTTGATTAAGCTTGATGAAACAGTAACTTGTTTCCTATCACACAGCTGCGCAGTGGAGAAAACATGGGTAGAATTCCTTGGGGCTGGCTCCTCAGCTATAGAGGAAACAGATGGGGGCTGAATGGTGTTCAAGAGCTATTGCAGATCACTATACTCTAATGAATCAGTTTTGTACTGTTGAGATTTGAAGTGCTTTTCATATGCTTTAGATATTTCCCACTGTACCTACCTGACACATTCTCCTTCTCTTGCTACTGAGAAGTAAATATTTCCCCTGTCCAGTCATTTCAAACTCTACAGCAGGCTTGTCCAACCTTTCACCTTCCCTGGGCCACATTAGAAGATGAAAATTTGGTTTGGGCCGCACATAAAATAAAATAACAGTAACGATACCTGATCATCCAAAAAAACCATAGAAAACATTTTTTTCATAAGATATCATAAAAAATAGTCAACCAGGGAGAAAGGAACGCGGGGGGGGGGAGAAAGCTCACCCGCCTCGCGCCTACCTCTCCTCCTGCAAATGGCCCAGCTGGATGCGGCAGGACTGGAAAGCGAGGACCGGGAGGCTCGGTGCAGCAGCAGCGATGGCGGCGGGGGCAGAAGCCGCTACAACAGTTCCAGCGGCAGCAATGGCAGCGGCGGCAGCAACAGCAGGAGGTGGCAGAGCGGGACTCTTGGGCTGCGGCTGCCTCGGCACGAGGAGCACTCTGACAGCGCCCGCCTTTTCTGTTGCTGCTTGGTGTGGCGCTCGCCTCGCCCCACCTCGTGCCTGCCTCTCCTCCTCCTCCTCGCTGGCTCGTCCTCTTGCACGAAGGTTGGAGTGGGCACGGGCCGCATTACGAGCTGACCTGGACCACATGCGGCCCGCGGGCCGCGGGTTGGACAAGCCTGCTCTATGGAGAGGTGCACATCTCTGTTTCCTAGCCAAGGGAGCCAGTGTTGTCTGAAGACATTTCTATGATCTTGTGACCAACAGAGCTATACGCTGAAATTCATGGAATGCTGATGCCTTCTCACTGAATTGCCACTTATTTAACTACTCACATTTGCTCGAACTGCTAGGTGAGACAAGAACAAAAGCTTACTCCCTTGCACAGTGCTTGAGTCTCGAACCCTGGCTGTTAGCTTTCCAGCTGAAAAGCTCACCATGGAACCATTGCGCTCCCTTACTGAAAAGTAGTAGCTTTTAATTTAACAACATTGATTCAGGATATGACCAGTTTGCAGACCAACTTTAAAATGTGGGTTAATCTTTGAAGGCTTAGACAGTTTGGAAACAACCAGTTTCTGTCATAACCGCCTATAGAGACCTAACCAGATTTTTACTTTGCTTGGAGTAAGTAACATAAGTAACACCCTGCAAGTAAGGTGATCCATCAGCTTAGTAAGATAAGTAACCATTAAGATACAAGATAAGTAATCACCTGGGAATTTCCTAGGAAGGGTATCTTTGTGGCTTTGGAACATTAAAACCTTTTTGTACACCTAGGGTTTAAATTAATTCCTGTAATATGACCATTTTAAAAATTGATGTTTAAAGAAATGGGTTTTATTTTCTATTGTCCTATTTATTATGTTTTTAAAATGTTTAAGACTGTTGTTTTAGCATTTTTTGTCACACAGTGAATTTTATTTGGGGGATAGCATACAAATATTGTTAATAAGTAAACAGTTCCTAAGGATCCAAATAGGAAGAGAAATGGATAATTTCAGCTGCTTTACTGGTGTTAAGAAACAACTGGATTTAGAGTGATAGAAGTAAAGAATATAATGGGGGAGGAACACTTAGATTCTGGCACTTTGATTGACTTTTCCCTAACTGAGCCAAACTGAGCCATCTGGAAAAACACAGCAGAGGTAATTAATCCACATCAAAGCGGAGAGACTTTACCTAATTCCTCCTGTCTGGCAAATAGCAGGAAGGCCCTCTTTTAAATAAAATAGAATGCTTCTTCCTTCAACTCCAGCCATCAAAATCCTGCTTTCAAGGGGTGTCCCCACTCCCATGCCCCTGTCTACCAAAACAAATAAATAGGGCATTGTTACTCTTGGTATCTTGGAGTATAGGTCAAGTATATGGACTATATACATTGTCCAGTTTGATCTAGTCATTAAGGCACTAGGCTAGAAAGCCAGGGTTCTAATCCCTCCTTAGCTGGGTGTCTTTACCTCATAGGGCTGTTGTGAGAAAAATAAGACAAGGAAGATGTGTTTGATATGTTCACCACCTTGAGTCATTTGTAAAAATAATAAAGGCAGAATAAGTAAATAAACTAGAAAAAACATAATATAGGTAATCCTTGGCTTATTACTTTGGTTGGAACATTGTCAAGCAAGGTGGTTGAAAAAATAAGTCACACCTGATTTTATGACATTATTTGCCATGGTTATTGTATGAATCACTGCAGCTGTCAAGTAAATGACATGGTTTTTAAGTGAATCTACTTTTCCCCACTGACTTTGCTTAGCTGAAGAGGTCACCAATGGAGATCACATGATCCCAGAACTCTTCAATTGTCCTAAATGTGCCAGATACCAAATGCCCAATTTTAAAAAAAAAATTAAACATAACATATAAAAAACATTGAACATGATGGAGTCGTTTTGACATAACTTTTTGTCATCATTCTAGTAAAATATAGTAGAACATAAATCTTATATACATTTGCTCATCCTTACTTATATTTTCCAACATTCTTCGTATTATTTACGTCTCATGATCACAGATGTCCTATTAACAGCTCTTTTCATTCTTAAACCCTTTCTTTCTGTCCCCACCAATAGTAAAATCTATTCCAAATTGTATAATATTCCGATTCATCCTTATTTTTCATCTCTAGTGTTAGCCTATCCATTTCAGCACACGTCAGAATTTTATTTATTACTTCATTTCACTAGGAATTTCTTTCTCTTTCCACTTCTGGGCAAATGCCATTCTTGCCACAGTAATGACGTGTATTATCAAATATAACTCTTCCTTATTATATTTTTTGGTATAATTCCCAATTAAAAACATTCTGGTCTATGGTCTATTTTAAATCTCATCATTTCTTCCAGCCATTTCCCAATCCTGTGCCAAAACTCTTGTGCTTTTTTACAGCTCCACCATGCGTCTTTTTGTTCTTTTCCCATAACATTTCCCATTGGTCTAATTTTATGTTATATCCAAAACCTCTACTCCATATCACCATCATCTCTTTTACCTGTTCTTCCACCAATTTATATGCCAATAAAAATTTATAAATTTTCCTTATTAATTTGTCATCTGGCACCAAGAGAATTTTGTCTAGTACTGTTTCTTGACCATTAATCCCCCATTCGTTTTTGTCCTTTCCATACCTCTATTGAATCTGTAAGTATTCCCACCATTCTAAATCTGTCCCTTGTTGCTTTAAATCTTTTCTAGATTTTAGTTCTCCAATTTCATTTATAACATCTTTATAGGTAACTTTCCCCTTGTTTTAACAAATTTGGATGTAGAACTGATACCCAATTTGGCATTTCTATATATATTTGATTTTTAATTTTATTCCAAATCTTAAGTAATGCTTGCCTAATTCTATGTTGTTGGAAATGATGATGTGTGCCTGGCCTATCAGACTATAGGCACGTGTGCCATCCTTGCTGCAGATCATGGCCTTCCAATTGTAATATTCTTCTATTTTTTAATATTATCCAGTCTCTAATTCAGAACAATGGCGCTGCTTGATAATAGAGCTCCCATTCTGGTAGCCCAAATGCCCAAATTTTGATCATATGACCTGTGGGATGCTCTGATGGTGGTAAGAGAGTGGACACATTTTAAGTCACATTTTTTTAATGCTCATGTAACCTTAAATGATCATTAAATGAATCGTTGTAAGTTGAGGCTACTTATAGAGCTGGGAACTGATATAATTGGACCTAGGCTAGCTATTCCATCCATATCCGGTCCGCAAAACTCCTCATGAGACTAAATGGCAGCAAAAGGGATTGTTTGGATTTCTGCAATCAAAGGCGGTATGCCTAATGTAGGGTCACATAAAGGAACTTCCACCAAGGCCTCAGTTCCTAGGCATTTTTGGCCTCTGCTCCAACGTAACTATATTGTTTAGTTGAGATTTCCCATGTGTGGGCTTTCTAGGGTTCAAAAAAGGCTCCTTAGAAAACTTTGGGATAGATCTACCATAACTGGACTGAAAATATATGGGTTCATACTACAGCCGGTATTAAAAAAAAAAAATCTATACATCCCTATTAAAATACCAGGTTTTTGAGATATATATAAAAAAATCAGACCAAGATGAGTCACTTCAGAATTTCTTCCACCTTTAATACAACACATAAGCTGCATAATTCAATTGAAAACAAACTGAAATCTTTTAGGGAGGAAAAACAATTTTAAAAATTTCAATGATTGCATAATGATGCACACCCTTAAACTAATACTTAATTGAAGCACCTTTTGATGTTATGACAGCTTCCAATCTTTTGGTGTAGGAGCCTAATCATCATGGCACATCTTGTCTTGGGAATCTTTGCCTACTCTTCCTTGCAAAAGTGCTCCAAAATCTGTCAGACTGCAAAGGCATCTCCTATGAACAGCCCTCTTCAAGTCACACCACAGAGTTTCAATTGGATTCAGGTCCAGACTCTGGATGGGCCATTTCAAAACTTTGATCTTCTTCTGGTCAAGCCATTCTTTTGTTGATTTAGAGGTATGCTTTGGGTCATTGTCACGTTGAAAGGTGAAATTCCTCCCCAATGTTTTAGCAGAGGCCTAAAGATTTTGTGCCATAGTTGATATTTGGAATTGTTCATAATTCCCTCCAACATGTCTAAGCCCCAGTTCCAACTGAAGAAAAGTGGTCCCGAAATATATTGAATATACCGCACATTTATTTATTTAATTATTTAATTATTATGTATTTAATTATTTATTTTATATTGCCGCCTATTCACCCATGGCAACTCAAGGCAGCTTACACAATATAAAACCATATTTAAAACAAAAAATAAAAAATAAAAAACAATAAAAACTAAAAAAAAAGAATCAAATAAATTAATAAAGTACAATAGAACTGTCAGGTGGTGTTCCATTCAAAATTCAAGAAAGAAATGCTTAAACTCTTTAGATTAGAGAAAAGATATCTTTTACTGAAAATGAAGCGGTAGCATCAGTAGAATTCTGAATCTGAGAAATTAGGCGCGCAGATCACGTATACAAAGTAATGGAAATGTTCCCGCCCCCCATAGTTCAAATGATTCTTCCAATTAAAAGTTGTGAATATGATCATGTGGACATCTTCAGGTGGTGATGAGGCCTCTGTCCATTGACCTTGGCATATTTTGATAAAGACTTGCAGCTGCGCAGAGAAAAGAAAGCTAAGCGAGAAATAGAAACTTAAGCAGGAATTTATACTCCCTCCTCTCCTCATTTACACAACACAAGAATGTAACACCTCCAGCTCTCTTCCCAGACGTTGCCCCCCCCCATTACTTATGGCAGCCAAAAGATGCAAAGCAGTACTAGAAGATCTTGAAGGCTGACAAGAACAAAATCTAAAAAAAATAAAAAAAAATAAATAAATCACCCCCCAACTCCCCCCCGCTTGACTCGACAACAGCAGATCACACGAACCATTTGATGGGCTCCATCCCGCTCTGGGTTCCACCGCCTGCTGGCAAAACCAGGTCTCCAGTGCCTTTCGAAAGAGTGCTAGAGTGGGGGCCACCACGGAATGATATTCCAGAGAAAGGGAGCCACCACGGAGAAGGCCCTTCTTCTGGGTCCCACCAGGTGTATTTCCCTCAGGGATGAGACCCGCAACATTCCCTGCCTCCCCACTCTAATGGGTCGGGTAGATGTGACTGGCAAGAGATGTTCCCTCAGATAATCCAGTCCCAAGCCATGTAGGGCTTTAAAGGTGACAACCAGCACCTTGAATTGCACCCAGAAGCATATTGGCAACCAATGCAGCTCCTGTAGGAGAGGTAAAACATGTGCACACCCAGGTCTGCACAAAACCATGTGGGCCACTGCATTTTGCACCAACTGGAGCTTCTGGGTGCTCTTCAAGGGCAGCCCCATATAGACTGCATTGCAATAATCAAGACGGAGAGTGACCAGGGCATGAGTGACTGTGAATAGGGACCATTGGTCCATGAAAGGGCATAACTGGTGCACAACGCACAGTTATGCAAAGGCCCTTCTGGCCACGACCACCACCTGCTCTTCGACAGAAGTCGTGAGTCCAGGAAAGCCCTCAGATTACACACAGGGTCTGTTTGGGGTAGTGCCACCCCATCCAAGACCAAAGGTGACAATTCTCCCTGAGCCAATGAACCCCAGATCCAGAGCCACTCAGTCTTGCAAGGATTTGGTTTCAACCCATTGCTCCCCATCCAGCCCCTAACAGCCTCCAGGCACTGCGAGAGGGAGGACACAGCAACACTTAACTCACCATGGGGTGAGACATACAGCTGAGTATCAACAGCATATTAGTGATACCTCAGTCCATGGTGATGGATGATCTACCCAGTGGCTTCATATAAATGTTGAACAGGAGCGAAGAGAGTATCGAGTCCTGCAGAACCCCGTAAAGCAGTGGGCGAGGTCTGGATCTCTCCTCTCCTATCAACACTGACTGAGAGTGGCTGCAGAGGAAGGAAGTGAACCAAGACAGCACAAGGCCTCCCACTCCCACCCCCCGAAGCCACCCCAGGAGAATCCCATGGTCAATAGTATCAAAAGCCATGAGAGGTCAAGTAGAGCGAGGATGGATGCACTACCCCCATCCCACTCCCACCAGAGATCATCCAAAAGTGCAATCAATGCTGTTTCTGTCCCAAATCCAGGGCCGAATCCTGACTGGTAGAGATTGAGATAATCGGTTTCACCCAGAAACCTCTGGAACTGCTGTCCACCTTCTCAACAACCTTCGCCCAAAAGGGAAGATTGGAGACAGGTTGAAAATTATCTAGGTGGAGTCCAGTGATGGCTTCTTAAGAAGAGGGCAGACCACAGTCTCCTTAAAGTGCTGGGGCACTGTCCCCTCCTGTAAAGAAGCATTTATTACCACCAGAGTCCACCTACCTATCATCTCCTGGGAAGCTTTCACAAGCCAGGAGGGACATGGGTCTAAAACACAGGTGCTTGCCACAGGTGCATACTCCCTAGGATCCTGTCCAGTTCCTCAGAAGCAACAGGTTCAAACTGTTCCCAGATAACAGGGCTCCTGCCTCAGGAGCTTCCACCAGACCAGCAACCACGCCGGCACCTAACTGGGAATGAAGTCAAGCGATTTTGTCTTCCACAAATTCTTTAGCACGCCCCTTCAGGTGGACCCCAATCTCCTCCTTCACTAGGAAGTATTTTAGTGATGCAGTCTGTTATTTTTGCAACAAACACACTTTTTGGAATATATAGTATCTAAGAAACATGATCATCTTTCCTGGTTGACATCTATCTTGTGCCTGCTTCAGATGTTTTTCTTGTTTTAACTCTAGTGATAGAAGTGAAGCCAGGATTCTTCTTTGAGTGGATTTTTTTTTTATTTAGATTGATCAGCCACCCAACTCCATTGGACTGGAATGGATTATAAATATTATAGTAGTGATAACTTTGGCAGAAGCTTTTTTTTTTCTTTTTTTGCCAAGTGATTTTGCCTATTTGCATATTCCATCTTCCATGCATATTATAAGGACCGAAGAATGATATGCTACCTTTATTTCTTTGCTGCTCTGACTGGTTGATTTGATGAAGTGGCTGTAAATTTAGTTCAAATTCATTCTTCTGTTGAGGCTTGGAGATGGAGGTGAAGATGAATTATCCAAGAACCTCCACTGACTTCAAGTAGAGGTGACTTTATGCTATTGTGAGATCCAAGAACGTCCTGTGAGGTAGCATAGAGTTTTCCCTATCACAGTAACATAATAACTATTCTAATGAACCATTATGATCCTTCAATATCTGGAGTTTGAAAAGAATCACATGTGTTATCTAGCGATAATGAGGAGGTAGAATTGCTTAAACTATATTTGTTAAAAAAATATTTCATTTTTAATAAACAGTTCAAGCAAATGAATACATCTGAAAGTCTAGAAATATGTAAGCATCTAAGCAGTCCTATTAGACCAAACCAAGGATCCATTTAGTGCCACAACATGGGTCACTAAGTGGATTCTTGATAATCAGACACACCAAATGTAGGGGTGTCTTTTTGTTTGGGTTTAGTGGAGGTTTTTAGGATCTAAATGTTGTACCAACTAGGGATCATGGGACTTGCAGTCTAAGGCAGATGGAGAGCATGGGCCATGAAGAGGCCATCTATTATAAGGGGGAGGTACATATTCTCCTACTGTAATAATGCCTTGAGACATTCTTCCTAATCCTACATATGCTACAACACTACTCAGCAGTAAATGAAAGGTTATTTTCTCTGTCAGTGGTGAAAGATGTAATGTTTGTACAGTAGTGAGGCTACTTTGGAAGCATATGGTCATAGCCATTAATTCATCACCAGGACTATAACCTGAGAAGAAAAAATAGTTTTGCTAGTTTGAGTCAGAAGGCAGCTGCAAGTATAATGCTGGAACTTTCCCAGTATTACTGCAATTCTGCCTCACTTATCAAAACACGAGAACCCTTTGTTTTGCATTTTAAAATACATTTCTTTAGCACCTGCAATATTCATGTGAAGCTTTTAAAAAGTTCTTAACAAGGTGGCGGATCCACCTGAAGCACAGAAGGAGAGGACTGAACGGACGTTCAGCCAGAGCTCAAATGCTGGTATGCACACCTGTCATTTCCATCAAGGCCAGACGGAGCAGTTGGGTGAACAATTTTGAGTTGACATTATGCCTGCCTTTATCCTGTATTATGGATTCCTATATTCCAGGGAAAACTAGCCACAGCTTTGCTTCATTCCTCTTCTCAGAAAATTCTGATCAGCCTTGTTGGATAGGAGTTAGCCAAGTGGGCTTGATGAGATGAGGTAAGCAAAGTCTACTTACCCAGACTTTGAAAATGAAAATTCTTCCTAACCACTCTTGGGTCCCTATCTCAATTTACAGAAAAAATATTGCGGTGCCCCTTAAAGACATATTGAAGCCTCATGAAGTCAGAGCCTTGCAGAACTGAGGCTTTATTGAGGAGGTAAAATTCAGGCATGGCAGCTGCTCTGCTCCTAGAAGCCTGTCTTGATAGGAGTTGGAACTGAAGCCTGGTTAGGAATCCAGTTGTTCGCCAACCCCTCCTTTATGCTATTTCATTAAACAGCACTGGTTGACTCTTTGCAACTGTGAGTCATTTAAAGAAGGCTTTTTTGTCTGCACGACTGGACAGCCTTCCCGTCTGCCGCAAAGGAATTTCATATTCCATCCCCCCCCACTCTAAATAGCTTTAGGTCTGTAACAGTTTATTGCAGGGAACAAACCCCCACACTCTTGTCTTTTCAATGGGGGCGGGAAGAGGAGAGGAATCCACCCTGCACAGATCAAACCTCTTTGCTCTCATTCCCTGGCAGCTGGGATTCTTAATGTGTTAAGCAGGCCTCTGCTTCACTGGGGGAGAAATCTCCATTTCAAAGCCTGTGTGTCAACTTTAAGTGGGAATGCAAAAATGTCCTATGCAACATACTTTGGGGAGGAGGGGAGGATATGAGTCAGAGATGGATTCGTTTTTTAAAAAAAGTTAAATTGATTTAAAAAAAACAAAATGCTAGCTCTGAAAAGGTAACAAAAGTGTATTTCCCCTCCCCCACCCTTCTTAATTAGCACTGCAAACAGAAAAAGGGGGCATAGGAGCCAAAAGAGGATGGGGTTGAAGAAGTCGAACTGACCTGGAAAGAGGGTAAACATGAAGGAGCTGGAGGGAAGGGGCAGGAGAAAGAAATGAACTTTAGATATTTGTTAAAATACACACATATGTGGAAAACCAATTGCCTGACAAAAGCCATTCTGACATGAGATGGTCTTTCTTTTCCATAGGCTTCTAAAACCAGAAGGATTAAATTAAGAACAAAAGAGGGGGGGGAGATAAACCCATGGCCCCAGCATTCCTTGGCAGAGGGAGCCCACTCTCAGCCCTCCTCTGGTCCACGTTGCAATCTTCTGTCCAGAGGACACAGAAAGGGGGATGGGGTTTACTAAAAGTTTGGGTGTAGTCCCTGCTTGTGTGGGGCAAGCAGCTGAAAGGCCTTTGCCAAAAGGGGGACTAATGAGATCCATCTGTTGATGTATTTGCAGGGTTCATAAGACAGGTTTATAGGAAATGCTGAGGGGGAAAGAACCATGTAGATATAATCGGATATTTTTAAAAATGGGGGAAAAAAGGATGATAACAGAACTTAGAGCTTGATCCTTTTGCACAGCCACTGATACCATCTAAATTGGGTTTTAATATGAATTTTAATATAAGCTAGGAAAAAAACAAAACAAAACTGGATTTTGGTAAATTAATGGGGAGAGAAAAATGCCCCAGTCTAATAACAATAGGAGGGGAAAAACGTGGGGGGTGGGGGAAGAGACATTTGTAGTTGAAAGCTTTGGACAAAATGTTGTTCTTGAATTCAGGAGCTCTACTGGAATCTGTGGAAAACACCTCTAATTTACAACCTCTTGCAACCAGATGCTTTGGGGAAAACCCGGTATTATGGCAGAAGGCAAAACACTGTAACTGGAAATAGAGATATTGACATGCTTCATTGCATAGCAGGCAATACTCAAGTACAAACCATATGCAGTGTTGTTGTTACGTTATAGGTTTTTTTTTAAAGAAATAAAACCAGATAGAATGTGTTTTTTTTTTTTAATGTTTATTTTGTCATAGGTGGACACATGTTTACAGCATTCCAGAGTCCATCTGGTTCACTTTAGTCACCCTTTGATTTGGAGCTTTAAACCACACTTTTCTCTGATGAAGAAAGAGAGAGAGAGAGAAAGAGAGTGTGTGTGTGTGTGTGTGTGTGTGTGAGTGTACGCGCGCATGCATACAAGCAGCAGTTAAGAAAAATTAGAGGTTTCCATTTCCATCTCATTTTAAAACGCAGGATTCAAAATCAGGAGCCTTTCTTACTTCCTCCCTCCCTCCCCTTACCCCTAGTATTATAAATCCCATTTTGCATTATTATTTCCTCAACCAACCGAATTGTTTCCTTTATGGTCCTTTTGATGGAAAAGGAGTAGGAAATTTATTTATTTCTTTTCAAAGTTTTAAAACTTTACACCAAATGACACAAAAAAGCAACTAACACCATTAGCAATACAAAAGCAGTCTTAAGAATGACGATTTACCAAGGGCAGAAAGGAGTAGAGGCCATCAGTCTGCCACAGGGGTGGGTGGGGGGGAGGATTTGAAATTTAATGGGAGTTTTTAAAAAAGATTTGTGCAATACCTTTCCTTTTTTCTCTTAACTTCTTCCATGTATCCTTTAGCATCCTGTTCCATCTTTAGACTCATTGCAAAGAGTGGTTATCATGCTAGAGAAATGGATGGAATTTGCTAGCTAATTTCTAGGTAGGATTGGTGCGCTTCAGTAAAGCCTTTTAGAAACTTTAACTCAGAAATGGCACTTTGTGTTTCTTTATAAATAATTCTGATTCCAATTCCACCCCAATTCAAATTTATTCAAATATTCTGAAAAATTTAAAGACGTGAACTGTATATTATTTAGAATACTGATCAATCATTTTTAAAATGAAAACATTAAATTTTAAAACAGAAAACATTTCTTCTATCATGACAATTTAGAGAACAATTCTTAATTCTGATTTAAAAAATGCTCAGGATCCAATTGTTAAGATTTAATAAAATGATACAGGCTTGCCAAAATTCTCAACATTTTGGAAGTAAAAAAGAAAAAAATTACAGAAGCCATATCTTTTAATAGCTTGCATAACTGATGCAAAATGCATACGTGTGCAGTCATCATATGCAAGGGCTCAAAAAAGACAAATTTTACCATGTTTGTTTCTAATGCTTTTTTCATAAAATATGGTAAGAAGTTAATCTATCTGCAGTGATTTCCATGGAAACCCTAGACTGAGATTGTTCCTTAGTGTTGTCGGAAATCAATTCCAAATCAGAGACATTTGATTTAGAAAAAAATGATTTAGATTTAATGCTTTTTCATTGAATATATTGCTTTTTTGCTATTACAGCTGTTTTATTGAATAATAAATTGTTACTTTCTTGTAAGAGACGTTTAAAGAAGTTACCCAAACATCTTTGTTTAAGAGCTGTAGTAGAAGTTGAGAAAAGTATACATCCTCAAAAGAAGAAAATTGTAGAAGACAGAAATGTAGTTAAATTTTCCTCCTATATTGGGGAAAACTGGTAAAATAAGGTTCCTATGCTTCTCAAAAGACAGTATCTTTCAATTAAAATAAATAATTTCCCCTTAAACTTTCTAAAATGCCACCAAGCAGGCTCCAATAGTAGTTGTTTTTTAAAGCTTTTTAAAGATTCTTCTCTTCAAGCAAATGTATATTGATTGCGCTATGAAATATCAATTGCAGTTTTTATTTACTTTTTAGAAGCTAAATGGATTGCTCACAAATAAATTGTTTTGGAGACGGCCGGCCGTTTGAAAAATACTCAAACTGAATTTGCAAAGAACAAATCTGTTTAATAAAGAAAATGTCATTTTAAAAAGCTACCTTTTGTACAAAACATCTAGGAAAAAATAGAAACATACAAATGTAACAGAAAGAGAATTCTGTGGCTTAAGGCAAGAAAAACTTTCTTGGAGGTCATAATTCTCTAAAAGAAATAAACATAAGAAAATCTGCACAGCCAAGGCCCAAATTTCAGCAAAGGCGAGAAGGCTAAGCCATCTTCCCCAAACCCACCCCAAATATATTTTCATAGACAGAACATTACTTGCCAAACTTTCAACCTGGAAAGGAAAAAATGAGGTGGAAGAAGCGTTCCTGGAAATATATCAAAAACCGTAGCCTGCAAAAGGGAGTTGATGGAAGATGTTTAAGGTGGGTTGGGTGCCGGGAGTCATACAAAACCTGGCTCTCATGAAAAGCTTAGGCAAAAATAGCCTGTTAAGGGCCAACCCAAACAGCACACACTCCTGGCTCAGAAAGAGAAGAAAGAAAAGAAAAAAGGGGGGAAAAAATAAGAGTTCAAAGAAAAGGAGATGAAATTTTATTTTTTTTTCTATGACCCCTCCATACTTTTTCTGAAAAATAAAGTCCTTGCTGCTGTTCTTTTGTTTTTAAATAGAAATATATAATTAAATTTACAGTTGCTATTTACAATTTTAATTACAAAAAGACACCCTTTAATAGTTAATTAAAAACCTAAAGCAAAGAAGTTTAGAACTTGTTTTAATTAAAATGAGACAGTTTTAAATACTTGGGGGGTTTTCTCCTTTGTTTTTCTTTTTTCCTCTCCGATTGTCAGAGGAGTTTTCAGCTTTATGTAGTAAAGAAGCCCCACTCCCCAAATTGCAGGGAGTTTTCCAAAGAACATCTCCCCATACATACAAACAGAATCAGCTCAAGGAGGGAAATGCAGGCAGATCTGATATTTTCTTGAAATTCTAGAGTTGGAAATCTGCTTCCTCCATTTCTCTTCTCAAACAGTCGTCTCCCCATGTTTGCTGTTAGTTAGCCTGGTATAAAACTTCCTCCAGGAATGAAGGGTTTTCCCAGACCAGATCCAGAAACCTGAAGTGATGCCCACAATCAGCGTCATGAGATACTTGATCATGTAGACAGTGAAGTCAGGGGTCATGCGTGGGGTGTATTGAAGTGGACAGGGAATGGCCAAACTCTTACAGTTTTGGCTAATCCAGCTCCTCTCCCAATGCTCACGGAAGGCCTGTTCATAGAAGTAGCAAGCAATAACAATAGTGGCTGGTACTGTATAGAGGACACTGAAGACCCCAATGCGCACCATGAGACGCTCCAGCTTCTCTGTTTTGGTGCCTCCATGCTTCATGATGGTACGGATACGGAAAAGTGACACAAAGCCCGCCAAAAGAAATGAGGTGCCTATGAAGAGGTAGACAAAGAGGGGAGCTAAAACAAAGCCCCGAAGTGGGTCTATGTTGTTAAGCCCCACAAAACAGACACCACTGAGGAGATCACCATCAATTTGCCCCATGGCCAAGATGGTGATCGTTTTGACAGCAGGCACAGCCCAGGCTGCCAAGTGAAAGTATTGTGAGTTGGCTTCAATGGCTTCATGTCCCCACTTCATGCCAGCTGCAAGAAACCAAGTGAGGGACAAGATGACCCACCAGATAGAGCTGGCCATGCTGAAGAAGTACAGCATCATGAAAAGTATGGTGCAGCCTTCCTTTTTGGTACCCTGTACCACTGTCCGATAGCCATCATCTTGGAAACGTTCGTTGCACACCACCCGTTCCTCCAATACAAATCCTGCAATATAGGCTACAGATACCATGGTGTAACAGCCAGAGAGGAAGATGATGGGTCGTTCTGGGTAGCGAAAGCGCTGCATGTCCACCAGATAGGTAGTGACAGTGAAGAAAGTAGAGGCACAACACAGAACAGACCAGATGAGAATCCAGATGCGTGCAAAGTGAATCTCCTCTTGATTGAAGAACATGTGTCCATCATTCTTGGTTGGTTCACATGGTGCTGCACAATCTTTCTCTCCAAGAAACTTGTAGTTGAGGTAGCTGGGCACTTTAAGGACTCGTGGGCAGTGGAAAGGATGGTCCAGAGTGGCATAACGTGGTGGCCCAGCAGTACCCTGTCCAGCAATTGGAGTGGCACTTGTAATCAATGCTGGAGAGCCACCTTCCTCTGAATGATTCTGCCCTACACAGATCTGCTCTGCTCCATGGCGGGGAAAGTTCTCACAGCGCAGTCGTTCTGGCCATTGGAAGCCAAATTTGTTCATGAGGGCTTCGCAGCCTTGGCGTGCCCTCTCACAAATAGACCGGCAAGGTGGAATGGCTTGCTCCAAGACAGTGCACACAGGAGCATACATAGAGCAGAGGAAGAATTTGAGTTCCGGGGAGCACTGGACCTTCACCAGAGGGTAAAACTGGTGGACCTCTAAGCCAGCATCCTCTTGGCTGGTATGTCCCAGCAAATTGGGCATGATCGTCTGGTTGTATGCAATGTCAGTGCACAACGGAATGGAGATAGGCTGGCAGAAGCCATGATCGGGGATAGAAATGCCCTTCTCTCCGTGGAACTGGGCCCAGCAGGATCCCAAGAGCAACGGCAGCAGCAGGCAACGGGCCAAGGACGCGTCGGCAAGGCGCATGGTGGTTTGCTCCCCGTCAGCTCTTACGGATACCCGAGCGCTTTTGTCTCCTCCCCAGGACTAGCTGGGATCTGTCACTTGCTTCGGGGACCCTAGTCCTGGCAAAACTTTTTGGGATCAGGCTCGGAGAGCTGAAGGAGGCAAAACTCCACTCACCCAGCGGGAACTCTTCCTTGCCGCGCGTCTCTCCGAGCGCCTTTCGCTTCCCTTTGTGTCTTCCCTCCCCAATTAGTCTGTTTCAAAGGAGGGCCCCCGGGCTGAGTTAAGCTTCGCCCAGCCTTCTCCTCTTTCTCCTCCCAACTTAATCAATTCCAGGCCGGCCCCTTCTCTCCTTCCCTCCTCCCGCCCGGCCGCTTGCATCTCCATCAAAGAGATGCCTAACCCCCTTCCCAAAATTTATTGTCGCCCAATCAGATTCAAATTCAGGGACCAGCCCTCGTCCCCTCCTTCCTTCCTGGGATTGGTCAACCACCTCGGGGTGGGGGAGGAATAAAGAGATCACGAACCCGAAAGCCAGATTTGTTCCTGCCCTGGTATCCTGTGGCTGTTTTAAAGGAGAAATAATTTACCTTGGATTATCATTATTCACCTCCAGTCATAATTAAATTATTAGTAGGCAGATTACCTTAGTTGTACGGCAAACTCGACTCCCTCCCCCTTCCCAAAATCTAATAAATAACGTGTAAAGGCAGCCATCTCTTCCTTCTGCAAACAATTTCCAACCAAAACACCAAAAAAAAAAAAAAAAAAACCCCTGCCTGGAACACACGCTAATGTGTTTCACAGGAGGTTTTTTTTTCCACCCTCCTATTGCCTGTGTTGCTTTTGTTTCTTTAACTAGTGAACTCCCTGGTATTTTGTTTGGGGTAGGCCTCTGTTTAAAACTCACACAATAGATTAGTTGTTATTATCTAGGTAGAAAGATTATTTCTTCTACCGCATATCTTTTCTGGCTGGTATGAGGGAGAGACAGAGGAGAGAATGTTCTGCTTATCATTGCTCTTCAATAAACAAAACTACATGTGTGGCTTAGAGGCTTTTCTATCTGTATTATTTCCTTATAACAACCTGAGGTTTTCAAAATTAGTTCCTTCAGATTAAATAATATTAGCCTTTGTGATGAGAATGGAGGGTGGGTGTGGGTAATCCAGCTCCCGTTTGAAAACATTTGTCCATCCCTGTTTTAAGGCTTATTGTTTCACGGGTTAACATTCCTCACCATCAGGAAAGTTTCTTAGCATTCACCTTGCATCTTCTTTCTTTTAACTTTTACTGTCTTTGTCTTGTTTTGGGCTTCAAACAAAAAAATGTCCATCCCATTAACAGCCTTCTAGATATATGGCTAGCTGGTTTTCTGGTTTGCAAACTATGTATGTCTAATTTCTTTCTTCAGTTTTCACAGACCATGGGTTTCCATTTCAACTCTTTCTTTTTTGGCAGCTCTTTCCTGAATCAATTCCTGATTCGTTTGTGCCCTTTTTAAAGTGCAATGCCCAGAAGTGGACATGGTACTTCAGCTGTGGTCTAACCAAAGCAGACAATGGAACTGTTACCTCCTGTGATTTGAATGCAATACTGCTGCTAATACAGATTATAATTAGTCTGACTACAGTCAAGTATTTTGACTTAAGTATTTTGACCTGTAGAGTAAAATGCTCCAACCTGTAGAGAGAATCCAAATACCAAATGCCCCTGATGCCAAGTATAAGTGCAACCTAGCTCAGCAGCATTTCAAAAGTTACTTCAACCCCCCCCCCCAAAAAAGGAAAAATAAATATATTCTTAACCAGAGCCATACTACTGATGCTAACTGCCAAAATTAGTTCAAAAAGTGACCCTTGCAATATGGCCTATGACTATGAATGGGGTAGGAATAGTAAGCAAGAAAGAACTGGAAGTGCAACGAGGACTGAATTGGATAGCCCTTAGTGAAGAGAGGGAAAGTTGTGGCTATTTAGGAGCAATGTTAGGCAGAGCAACTTGCAGTTCAATGCTGTGCTAAGACTAACCATCCATCTAAGACCAACCATAAATCAGTTGAAAACTAACTATGCCATTTGAAATTAACTGCCTGATTTGATAAGCAAAGTGTTTGGCTGATTTCTCAACAATATTATCTTCATTTACACATAATCTTTCTGTTGAGTTTGGCTGTTTAAGAAGACTACAGAGATTGGATGACTGGTGACTGGACTATATACCAATAAAAACTATTTTAAATTCAGGGTTGAAATTAGGGGTGCTCTATGAGCGTGGTTGTTTCGTTGCAGATGGTACTAGCACTAATGATATTATCCAGTTTGAGTAATGAAAAGTCTTCAAGAAAAAAACTCAGAGAGCACCAAGGATTCCTCACTGGATTACATCTCAAATATTTGGTGATGAATCTTAATAATTTTTTTACATACTTGGATATTATTTTCATGTAATTATGGATACCTTAAACCTATTGCGATTACTGGGGACAAGATCAAGGGGACAATCAAGATTAATACTAAGTGTGGAAGATCAATGAGTGCCTGCCCAAACCCAGGTTTTTCTCTGGAACAGAAATAGCACTATATATAACATGTACAAGACTTCCTTATCCTTGCTGCCATTTCTAGTCATGAAAAAAATTAGGACTCAAGGACAGTGGAACTGGTGTTGGAACTACTAGACCCAGAATATATTGAAGTGAATGAGTTGAGTCTCTCAGAAGTGTGTGTGTATGTGTGTGATAAGTTTTCATGGGTACTTACATGTATGACATTCAGCTTTGTTCGGGTATTTTCCCATGTCAGAAGCCTGATGATGGCAGATGAGATTCTGCCGAAACTTTGCTACAACTTTAAAAGCACAACTACTATGACGTGGGAAAATACCCGAACAAAGCTGAATGCCATACATACATACATACATACATACATACATACATATATATATATATATATATATATATATATATACGTGTATATATACACATGTGTGTGTGTGTGTGTGTATTATTCCTTCTTGCAATATTTTGATAGGAGAAAGTATGGTTGATAACTATTTTTCTTCAATACCAACTTCTTTCAACAGGAATACCTAATGTTCAAATGTAGATCTATGATTTTCAGCATTCCTCATCATTAGCTGTATGTCCTGGGAAGGTGATAGCTTTCCATGAGACCCAATTTATCTTTTAGAAGAAGAATGTTGTGAAAGCTGCAAACAAAATATGTTCTCAAAAAGTATAGGTACTTGAGATATATACAAGCAGCAAGCAGCTCAATAGGCCTTATAACATCAGAATTGAGAAATCAATAACTTACTTCTTATAATCTCTGAAAATTTAATTTATGTATTCAGATTCAGAGTATCGGATTGTAAGATGCTGTGGATAGATATCAGTGATGAAGAATTTGGACCCAATTCTTGATTAAATAAAACAGTCTGTTGCTTTGCAACTGTTCTTTTACAATCCAGAGCATAGCAGCCTGAAATTTACTCCTAATTGCCACTTACTTAAGACTTGGATCTATGCAGTATTGGTTAGTCAAAAGGGAAAATAATGTGGAAACGGGAAAAAAGTACGTACAATTCCTCAAATGCTGAAAGCACCACAAAGCCTTGGAATTAGACAAGTCCTGTACCCATCGATGGCTACTGAGTTGAATCTGCTATATAGCTCCTAAGTTTATTGCCATGATATAAAAACTGATGGATCAAGTAAAAGGTATTTCTCTTGCTTATCTTTTTTATCTTTTATATGCACCAAAGACAAATTCCTTGTGTGTCCAACCACATTTGGCCAAAAAAGAATTTTATTTTATCCTCCTTGTACTTTTATTTTTAAAGTGGTAATTAGTATATGTCTAACAAAGAACGGCTTCAAAATCTTTATTCCCAGCCAACCTAAATCTCTGCTTTCCCCCTTCTCTTGTTATCAAATTTTCAGAGACTGCCTGGACACGTCCCTGAAGTTTTCTTGGCAAAGTTTTTCAGAACTACCTCTTTTCTAAGACTGGCAGAAGGTGACTGGCCCAAAGTTGTCCAGCTGGGTTTGTGCTTAAGACAGAATTAGAACTCACAGTCACCCAATTTCTAGCCAGATGTCTTAACCACTACATCACACTAGCTCTCCTCTGCCTTCTCTTTACCTTCCTATAATCTCTTGTAAATGAGAAAGAAGGAGTTTGGCTCTTTAAAAGAGCCCTTTGAATACAGATGCTGTTCCTCACTTATAATTGCCCCTTTTCTTTAACAAAGAAGGCCCATTACTATTCCTTTCTTTCTCAGGGGCACCTCTATGCAAAGACAGTCTTTCACACATTGGTGTAAAGATTTATTTGGTGTAAAGATTTATTTGGAAAGCACATAATTTAGACTGGAAAAGAAGGAGGCTGGACATAATTATGCTAAATTTAGGGGCCATTACCAAACAGATCTGAAAGCAACACTGATTGCATTTTAATTACTGATAATGTTATGTTGGAATCTTTCATGCCTGTTGGAGAGGTGGGTTGAGGATCCGAAAGGCAATCCAATATTATCAGAAGATAAACTATGGGTTGGAAAATATGCAATTATGATTCAATTATTAAATAATTATGAAATTATGATTGATTAGATATAATGTTTAATACACTAAGTTGTAGTTGTATATAGTGAGATGAATACCGGTATATAGTTTTAAACATCTAGCAGTTTTAGTCCACACTTAAGAAACACTTCAATCTTTTTGAAATTTTAAAAAATAAAAAGAATAATACATATTTTATTAATTACTCATTATCATGAAGACTGGATTAGATCCAAACTAAAGACATATCGAACTACACCCAGTTGAAATCTAGACAGATTGGTCAAGAAAATTAAGTCCAATTAATTTTCTACAAATAAATAATTTAGTGAGTCTCCTCTTTGGGGAAAAAAAGTGCGGAGACAGATTGACTCCTAATAAAACATGTCAGGATATTTCTACAGGCCTAGATCCTATCCATAGGGCTATTTCTTGTATAAGTTCCACTAAAGCAGATAAATCCCACAATCAATTACTTTAGCCCCTGAAGCAGGATATGCCAAAACTTTCTCCTTTCCCATGGCAGTAAAAAATGCAACAGAAATAAATTAATAATTTCAGAACTTTCTAAATCAGCCACTTAGCAGATGCACTATGCTTGCCTTGTTTTATTACAAATGTCTGGTGAAAGCTTTATTTCTGATCAGAATTGGTTTTCATATAACTCCTGTTCCCTTGCTTGCCCTACAGTCTCTTCCACTAGGACCCTAAACTGGGGTAGAATCTGGTATGTGTAATAGGATCAGGCTGTAGCCTTTCTTTCTGAACAACTGACCCTAAGCCTTTCTTCCCTTATCTCTCCCTTTCTCTGCCAACTTAGCCTCTTCCTTTCCCTTCCCCCTCCTGCCATCTTGGCTTACCCTCAACCTCTTATCTTCCTGCAGTTGTAATTCTTCCCCTGTCATATTTCAAGTCCTGCTCTTACTTCTCTCCTGCCTGACCCAAGGCTTTTATCTGGGCCCATTTTCTCCTGCAACTTGATCATTACCTTCTACTTTGTGCTATCTTTCTTTCCTCCCACTTTCCATTTTTTTCCCCCAAACAGCCAGCACCAAACTAGGCTTTTCTCCCTGGTGTAGCTGACCCCAGTAAAGCTGCTTCTGTGTTCTTTGAAACTTTGCTGCCTGTTTTGTTTCAAGCTATTCGTGATTTTTTTTTTTTCATTTAAAATAACCCGGGCTGGGGCAACCTGATCCAATTCAAACTAATCATTCTTCAGTTCTACATTCCTAAAGACAAATGAATTGCCATTCATGACCACCATAAAAGGTAGGGCTACTTCTGATACAAAATGACCAGGAAATAGGACCAGAATTCTTCAAATGTTCCATATGATGTCAGATTCTCCTCCCTCCACCTCCCACATATACACACACATTTTCTTGCTAGTGATATTTAATACTCGTCCATTATTGCACTGTTTCTTGATTGAGGGGAGGACCCCTTTGTCTTTTTATTGCAAGCATAGTAGTGTAAGAGCAATGTCTTATTTTGCAAAACTGACCTGATTGAATGCAGCAATAGCTTAATGCTGAATTGTATCTCTGGTTACTACTTTTCACCTCCAGTACATAATAAACCAAGATCAAATTAAGAGCAAGCATATAATGGGAATCCAGATGGAGAAATAATATCTTGAACACCACTCTTATTGCAATTAATACACTCACTGTTCCTGCATTGCTGCAAACCATAGTTTATTTGACTAGGGTTTATTAAATAAACTGCAGTTGGGTAGTTTCCACTACACTTTGGCTTAGCTTGCTTTATAAATCTAGCCACTGTCAGACTAAACTTCTCGCCACTATGACCAGGCTACAGCTGAATATAAAAGAAGCATGCTGAAACTGCAAGAAATCTCTAACCTAATTATCATGCTATCCCTTCTCCTTAAGGAACTGTTTTAATATAAAATATTTTGAAAGGCAAATTCCCAAATAATTGAAATAAGGTTACATAATAATGTGCCAGAATATAGTGCTTCGTCGAGCAGGTGATGGCCAAACCATGAATTAGCTGTCAAATGCTGGACTACATCACAAATCAAGAGAGCCCCCCAAACACAAATTATAATCATTTTTATACATTATTATACAAAACAAAGTCACATATTCATTAGCAAATCACAGGCAACAAGCAATAAAATATTCACACCCCTGTTGAAGGATGGTCCTTCCAGAAGAGGGGTTCCTTAGAAAAAAAGCATTACACCCCTCAGCCTTTTGTCCCTAACTGATAAGGCTATCAGGTAGCCTTCTAAGAATTATAAGGGTAAGGATGTGAAGCCCAAAAATGAAACATGAGGCCCCAAGAACAGAAACATGAACGTTATTCAACAAAATGGCATTTTGTTTTTGTTTTTTGCTAAAATTAGTTACATCACTTTTACATAGGGATGGACAGGTTTCAACCATGTTTAATCTACTGTACTTCACTTCCACCAAGTTAGAGACAGGTCAAAACTGACGTACTTTTCAAGCATGCTATGTAGAGACAGCAGTCACTATACGTTCGCACAACATTCCAAGCCTGAGGCAAGCCAGGACAATTAGTAAGAGTTATCCCAAATGGAGGCCCATTTGCTGAGCAGTATGGTTTTCTGTAGAAAGAAAAAGTACTCATAGAAATACAAGGAGTCCTTGACCTACAACTGTTCATGTAGTGACCAAAGTTACAATAGCACTGAAAAAGGTGACTTATGTCCATTTCTCACACTTATGATCTTTGTAGCAGCCCCATTTTGATCATTTAAATGCTTGGCAATTGATTTGTATTTATGATTGGTGCTGTGTCCCAGGCTCATGGGATCACCTTTTGTGACTTTCTGACAAACAAAGTCAATGGGGAAATTTACTAACTTATCAACTGCATTGATTCATTTAACAACCGTGGCAAAAAAAAGTAGTAAAATGGGCCCAAACTCACTTAACAAATGCCTCACTTAACAACATAAATTCTGGGCTCAATTGTGGTCATAAGTCAACAACTACCTTTGAGCATATTGGGGTCTGTAGTATGGTAAAAGAATGTGATCCTTTTGTGCAAGCAATTCTTGTAAATAACTTTCATTTCTGCATTTCGTTTAGGCAAAAGAAGAAGAAAAACTACTGTTATTAGAAGAATTGATCTTTTGCAAAACAGAGTTTGAGTTCAGTTCTACTTCTGGAACTGAATCACAGACCGTATGTTGCTTCATGTTGCTGTTTTATGTGAAACTTTCAGGCGTTCTCCATTCTTATTGTGGTGAGAAAAAAAATGTACTGGCATAATACTGGAACATTCTTGCATTCCATTCCATCCTGAACTGAGGCTTCTTGGCTGAGCATCCTTCTGCAGTGGGCTGGGCTGCTTTTATTCTGCTCTTCTTTTTATCCCTGGGGCAACACCAACCCACAGTTACATACTCAGCTGGGTTCATGAAACACAGAAAGCCCTAATCCTAGATTAACAAATCACAATGGCATATTGCCTCTTATGCTATATTATTAGCATGAAGACATTACCTGATTCATACAACATGCTGGAACAATAGCTGACTTCACCTAACACCATAATGCTTCAACTAACCGAATTCATTTTAGACATACTTAATGTTTGTATATACCTATCCTTGATTGTCTTTAGAAACTATCAAATATCAAAATCAGAAACCAGAATAGTGACTGTCAATCTGGCTTCCTTTTTGTACAAAACTTAGAATGAGTTGTAAAAGGAAAGCAAGCATTGTAACGACTTCTTTCTGATGGAAGTAATCAGATTGCTTTTATGATTTTGCTGAATAGCAAGAGGCCTTATGTTCCCAATAGTCCTTGTGCCTAGTTAGTGAGAGGAACAAGATTGCTTTCTTTGTTTCCTCAAAGGCTTCACTCTGGCAGTGAGAAGAAACTCTTTGCAGCTGCTTCTCTAGTCAGTGAAGGATCCTGAACTGGTTGTCCTCTATTGTCCTTCCTCAGGACCTTACTATGTGTAGTATTTTGGGTTTAATTGCTGATAAAAGCTTCAGAACACTCTATAGGAGAAAGTAAATGTATCATATGACTCCTGACTCATTAAAACAGACATGACTCTTTCCAAGAAGGTACATAGCTGCTCCAGGGATATGAGAAACCTATACAATGCACTTAACCAACCATGTCTGTATTTGCATGAATTAGCTAACTAAAATTTCAACCCAAATGCCAGTTTTGTATGACACTGAATCATAATTTAACCACAAGAGGTAAGCTAGTAGAAACTAGAAGATTAAATTGTACTTGACTAGTTTGTGATTTAATCTGTCGTGTAAATAACGTCATTTATGTGTCATGCTAAACTGTTACATGCTTGGTTTGAATTAAGTCTATTATTTGAACTCCAACTATGATTTACAGACTATGACTTATAAAAGGAGTGCAAAAAAGTGATACTTGGGTTCTGCGTGCAGTCTGCAAATATTCCTTTTGCCATCCCCATAACCCACTGAATGGTAAGTCCAAAAGCTCTCTCTCTCTGTTTGTGCACAGTGGAAAAAGCTCTCTCTCTTTGCGTATATATGGAACTTGATTATGAGCCATGGTGGCGCAGTGGTTTAAAGTGTAGTACTGCAGACTACTTCTGCTGACTGCAATTTGGCAGTTTGAATCTCACCAGGCTCAAGGTTGACTCAGCTCAGCCTTCCATCCTTCCGAGGTAGGTAAAATGAGGATCCAAATTGTTGGGGGCAATATGCTGACTCTGTAAACCGCTTAGAGAGGGCTATAAATTTAAGTGCTACTGCTATTGGTATTGCTGTGCTGTGGGGCACAGAAGAAAAGCAACAGAGAAAACCCAACTAGAAGGAAAATAGGTGGACACATCTCACTGCATAAATACACTGTACTTTATTCATAAGAGGTAAATCATAAGTCATTGTTTACTATCCACAATTGGCTTAAATCCCAATCAATTAGACATATAAACTCTCATGAAATTCTAACGATATTTAAGAGGATGGTCGCCAAAGAAAACTGGTTGTCCCGTACTTCAAGGATAGTTGAGAATCTACCAGTTCTACTTATCCAGAGTGAAGTGCATTCCCAAGTTACCTCGGCAGCTCTTTTTGTTTTCAATTATAGGTAATCCTCGATTTACAACAGTTCATTTAATAACCATTTAATGTTACAATGTGTTAAAAGTGACATTACTTTTTTCACATTTATGACTGGTGCAACATCCCCATGGTCACGTGATCAAATTTTGGATGCTTGGAAATTGGTTCATATTTATGACAATTGCAGTGTTCTGGGGTCACACGATCCAATTTGGCAACCTTCTGACAAGCAAAGTCAATGGGAAAGCCAGATTCACATAACAACCGTGTTACTAACTTACTGCAACAATTGCAGTAATTCACTTAACATGGCAAAAAGGTTGTAAAATGGGGCCAAATTCACTTAACAGACGACTCATTTAGCAACAGAAAATTTTGGGCCCAATTTTGGTCATAAATTGAAGACTACCTATATAGCTGACATTAGATTTTTCTCTTTTAATCTTCAATGCAAACATAATCTGGCTTTATATTAGGTTGCTTGAACTTGGGTTTATAAGATTTTGCTTGTGGACAGATTTACAAAAACACATGGAATGTCGAAGCACTTCAGATCAGCTTTCCCCAATCTGATGCCTTAGTTTTCATATGTAAAGGTAGCGGGAATTATAGTCACAGTGGCAGATCCTGTGTTTGTGAGATGAGAAATAGGCTTCCTGAACTACCGTTTTCAGCGGCTTTGCCAGCATAGACAATGATAAGAGAGGACGGGAGTTGTAGTTTGGCAAAATCTGGAGAGCCACAGGTTCTGAGAAGACAATATTTTGCACCTACTTTCATCAAGAGGCCATGCCAGATGTTAATATTTTTCTCTTCCGGTTATTAGCAACTTTATTTCTGACTGCGTATTCCATCACCATTCCAAAATTATCCGATCACCGAAATGAACACTGGAGATAGGATTCCACATTTTGTGACATTCTGCTTTCACGATGAGAAGCTTTCCCACGTCACCCAGTGGTGAAGAGGCAACTGAAAAGAAGAGAGCAGGGGCTGCTAACTCTCAGAAGGAGAAGTGAAGCAAGAGCAGAGCTTCTGTGCTACCCAGAGCTCCTTGCCTTCGCCTTGACAAGTGGCAACAAAATAAATAAACAACGTAAATAAGAAAGTATGCAAATAAATGCTATTTGCATACTTTACACAAATTGCAAAAGACAGCATTTGGTGGGATAGCATTTCAATTGCCTTGCTGCCTGATATTTATTTATTTCTGGAAGAATAGCAGAAGGAAGCTCTTTGGAAGATTCCAGCCATGAGTGAAACTGGTTAGTGGATTTATTTAACTCTACTTCATGCGCTTGGTTAAGATTGCCAGCACTGAGATTTGGTCATAAATAACTTCAAATCATCCTGATGTTTTGAAGTTCTTTGGATAAGTGTTAGTGAAAGGCCCCAGGAAAGAATGACCTGGCCCTGTGTCTTTCCTCCCCTAAACTTTCTCTCTCATTCTCGCTCATGGCTTTTTTCATAGGTCTTCCCACTGCCCCCACTCCTTCTTGCTTGTTTTCTTTCCATCATTCTTCTTTCTTCTTCCTTTTCTACCCATTTTTTCTTTTGGGATGTTCTTCCCCACCCAAGTCTCCCCCTCTCCGCTCCCCTTGTCTCTCTCTCTCTCCCCCCTCCCCACTTTCTTTCCTTTACTCAGCCCTCTCCTTTTCCTGTAACTTAAGCTTTTGTTGAGAGCAGGAGAAGGCCGGTCTGCCTTGAAAAGAGGCCCCTCTCTGCCTTTCAGGGTGTAATTGAAACCATCAGCGCGCTGTTCCTAGCCTTGGAGGAGGGGGGGTATAGGATCCCAGAATCAAAGATCTGGAGCTGGGATTTGTGGGGGGGGGGACATAATTTGACCCTTCAAGACAAACAGTGATTTATGATCCTCTTGCTCACCAGCTAGTCAGTCCGCTTTTCCTACCCCAACCTTTGGAAAGCAAGGAAGTATTCTCCCCCCATCAGTAAAAATGAGGCAAACACACACACAAAATTCTACTCACACACTATGCAAGAATTCCTAAAGAACATTTCATCTCAGGTGACTGTAAAGAGAACAACTTTTCTGCCTAACACAATAGACAAACTAGATACTTCACTGCTATCCCTCTCCCTCCCTCCCAATCTATTTCTGCCACTGTTAAATGTTACGAAAATTCAAACAGCAGAATTATTTCTTTGGCTTTGTGACAAAACTTTTTTTTTCTTATTGCTTTCCATCTATAAACTAGAATATTCAACCAGGAATAACTGGAATTTAGCACAGATATATGGTTGTCAAGGTTTCTTTTCCGATTTTCTTTTTTTGTTTTTTTAACTTCGGTAAAAAGAAAAACAGCAACAACAACACAGAAAGATGTAATTGACAGAGTGGCTGGATCCTTCCAAAAATATACAATCCTACAACTTTTGAGCATAAGCAAATTGTTTTGGGAAATCTGAGTTAAGATTCAAAGCTTGGTCTGTTTTGAAATTTTAATGTTTTGTTAGTCATGGTTTGTTTTAACTAAGAAAGGACACAAAATGTCTTTGCAAATGTACAAAATGTTTTGAACAGTAAATTTATCATTTATTAATTTTATTTGCACCAAATCATCTTGACTCTCAGTGGCTTGTGACTGCAACATAAAATTACAATGAAACATCCACAGTAAGAAAATCCACAACCTCAAATAACTTTAGAACATAAACTCATAACAAATAAAAATGGAAAATAACAGTTACAAAGCACAAATAAAAAATAAAATACCAGAGGCAAGAAAACTCAAAATAAGTTCTGGTCTTCAGATCTTTTTGTGAGCTTTCTTGTCACCAATGCTTTACTTTGTAGGAAGTTAGCACCCACCCTTCTCCTAGAAAAATGAAATATTCTAGGAAACATTAAAAAGGCAGAATATTATACTTCCCTGGATAGAAAAGGAGAAACATGCTCTTGGAAAGCAGCCCCCACCTTTGTTAATAGCTCCAGAAATACTGAGCCATTTTATCTACAAGACAAAAGACATCTTATCTACAACACAAAAGACTTTCAGCTCCAGGGTGATAGGAATTGCCCAAAGCCTCTTCATTACATCACCCAGCAAGATTCAACCAAGCCTGGGACTCAAGTCAACCTACAAAGTTACCCCTGCATAGCCCCATGAAAGTCTAACAACCAATCAGGATACATTTCTTGCACAGGAACAGGAAGCAAGTTCAAAGCCCAACAGAGGGTATAAATCTCTCCCTCTCTCAACCATGTGCTCATTTTTTATCCAGGACCTCAAAACCACGTGGTCCTGTCCACCATTAAACCATCCTTCCAAGCAGCCTCCATGTTTCCAGTGTCTTTCTTCCCAATTGCAACTGAAGCCAGATGGACATTTCTTCCAACAACTTCTTATTGTTCTTTGTAACTGTTGTTTTTCATTTTCATTTGTTTTTGATGTTTTATTTGTATTTATCTTCAGTAATTTCCAAAATGTTATTAGTAAGGAAGACAATAAGCTGAAATCCACACATCTCCATGTTGGCAAGGCTCAGGATTACTGTTCTAGGGATAGCGTATGGCTGCTTCTACGGAAAAATATCCACTTCTGGAGTTCACAACCTCACAGAATTGGAGCTTCTCCTCCCCACCAGGAGGGACTTCTCAGATGGGTAAATTCTAATTGGAGAAGGCAGCCCTGCAGATATCTTGGTACAAATTATATAGGATTTTATAAGTTCAAACGATCACTTTGAATTGCATCTGAAAACTTACTGGCAGCCAATAGGTATAATATGACTGTAGCACTAGTCAATAGGAAGTGACCTGCTGCATATTATACCAATTATATTTTCCAAGTTGTCTTCAAAGCCCATGTAGAGTACCTTGAAGTAATCAAGTTGAGTAGTCATAAGGGCATGAGTTACCATAGCCAGGTCCTTTCACTGAAGGGATGGACTCCACTGGCTTATTCAATGGAACTTGACAAAGGGCATCATCCAAAGCAGCTATGAACTCAAAAGAACCCCCAGTGATACTTCCTCAGGGACAGCACTATTACTCCAGCAACACTGGAGCTGATAGTTAATAAATAGCAAATTCAAAAGGGACAAGACTGTCAGTCTCTAGGTGGCCCAAGATAGCAATATAAAATTAAATATCATCCGCAAATTGTTGGTATCATCCCCACCCACTACTGGATTACCTCTCTCTATGGCTTCCTATGATGCTTTATGTCAAAATAGGCAAGAGGGAGGTGGCCAATAAGGAAGTGGGCTAACTTCATCTCTCCAACTCTTTCAATACATTAGTTTAACAGCAGCAACACATTTTATTATAGCCATAGGTTCATCAATAAATAAAATTAAAATGCAATATAGTACAAGTCCTCATATAATCAAATTTTAATTAAATATAATTGGGCTGACATGGTTAATAAAATGCCAGCAACTGAATATTTGCTTTCAATATTTGGGGGAGGGGGGAGAGAGATACACACAGATCTCCAAATATTCAGTTACTGTCATTTTGTATATATGTATATATAATTATGAACATTGCTTAAGCAGGGCAACCTATAATGTAATATATTGAATTAATTCATTCAGTTCAAGTATTATGCATATTATGTAGACTGATAAATATATCCTAAGACCTAGGTTGTGAAGAAGATCCTTTTTCATATTAGCATGCATGCCGAGAGAATTCTAGAAGTTGAGAGTCCATGCACCTTAAAGTTGCAAAGGTTGAAAAACATGAGGAGAACATGAGGAGATTTTGTTAAGGACAGTTTGGTTATATATACTGTAGGTATTTCCTTATGCATTAAGGGCAATATTTTATCTGTATCATATTCCAAAGCAGAACAACTGGGTTAAATGTTTTCATTTGGTGTGACCTGCAGTTGATCTCATGCACAGTGTGAAATGTTTGCAAGGGACCAGACCACTAGTGGAGAGTAGCTTATCTCTTACACAGTTTGTCCTGATTAATACTGAAATGAACTGAGCTCTCTTGCATACCACTCCACTATGATCACTATTATTTCTTGCCATTTTCTGAGCAAGATGACCTATCACTTCTACCAGTATATTCATGTAGTGTCAAAGTGAAATAGCCTTCTTTTATTTTGTGCAAGAAACCAGGAGACCATGACTTCTAGTCCAGGCTTAGGTGTGAAACCAAATGGGTGACTTTGAGCCAATAACTCCTTCCCTTTCTAAAAAGATGGCAATTGCAACCCTCTTTCAAAAAGAGGTTTGCCAGAAAAATTTATTGCCAGGAGTCATGAATGATTCAAAAGAGGGAAGGAATTCATCCTTTATGTCTATGAAGTACTTTGGCATGGTCTGTAGATGTGTGACCCCGCCCACCCCACCCAAAAAAATAAATAAATTCTCACATGGAAATATATATCCACCTCTTCTGCTTGTGGAAGTGGGATAGGACATTATGGACATAACTTTTTTACAGCCACAAAAAGTTTCACAGCTACTCATAGTATTCCTGAGTTCCCCATGATTATAAAGAAAGTGGAAATATGAGAAAACAGAAGAGGAGAATCAGCAGAAGACATGTGAAATTGGAGAATGGCAGTCAGGAAAACAAACACAAAGAATAACAATCATACAGGGCCCAAGGGTGTAAGGTAATTATAAGTAGGTGATAGGCAATAAATTGACAAATTTTCTTGGGAGGACTGTGGGAAAATGTGTTGTGGTTCACCGGCAGCTGAAGGCAACAGAATCGGACAGTGAGGAAGAACGGGGACCAGTCAGGGAGTCTGGAGAGGACTTGGACGAGGATCCTGCGTCTGATGCAGAGATGGGGCCAGGACCATCTGGGAATGTGGTGCTGCCTTCGGAGCCTTCGGAGTCTGGCAACAGCAAGGGAGAGGACCCAGGGGAGCGTGTTCTTAGTGCCTGTGTGCGGAGAGCTGCTAGAAGGTGAGAGCAGCTGTCCAAAAGGGGCAACTCAGGAGTAAGGCTGGGGGATGACTGCTCCTCTCATAAGGGATAAAAATCAGGCCAAGATGACAAAAACTTTGCAGGAAGCAATGTAGTTCGATCAGTTCTGAGTCATCCTTGAAGCTCTTTGTACTTCGGTTAGTTTTTCTTGTACTTTGGTTGGTTTCTTTTTTAGTTAATTTGACACTTCTGTTTTGGCAGCACTTCACAGAATTGAAAGGTATGTGCTTATCTTGGGGGACTGTTTGAGATTAATTCCAGTTGGGAATGAAAATAATTCCCAGTGTTACAATAAAATAGTTTTTTTTAAAAAAAACAACACAAGTTTATGAATAATTACAGTTCACAAAGCCTGGGTCAGAATAAAATGTGTAAAAATGAATAAGTAGATGGTATCATCAGCTCCAGTGGTCCAACCCTGTCCATCAGCTAAAAATGTCACAGAAATTCACATTTTAGATATAAGAATAATGAATGATGTCAAAAATCAAGACAATCCCTTTAATTTATTAATTACATACTAAGCCAAGGTTGAGAGAATTCCTGAAAGCTGTATTCCGAAATTGGAGAAGTGCAGGAAAGAGTTTTTCACAGAGTTGTTTGGGAGAAGGAGGTTTTCGAATTACAGGATCCTGGTAAGTAATAAAGACGAATCAAAGATAATAATCTGAAATTTACTGAAGTAATATAATTTTCATCCGTGTTTTAAAAGGGTGTACTGGGGATAAGAATGGGATGGACTGGAAAGCAAATGGTCCTTTCTACAGAATTTAGTTGACCTTGTTTACGAACCTTTTACGTGAAGGAGAGGAGCTGGGAGCCAAACTGATTTCAGCCTTGGCTTCTCAAGACTGAAATCCATGTGGGGAGATTAAACGTCACATACTTAGTGAAGTATTAAGTCTTTCTTCCAATTGCCTCCAACCCAGTTGTCCAAGCTCACTAAGAACAGCTGAGGGCCCTCATATGACTCAGCATGGGGGGCTACGCAGAGGAAAGCCAAGGAGATAGCAGCCAGAGCAGGGATCCTGCAGCTGTGCTTGTCAGGCTGAGCCTGATTGGAATACTTAAAACATGCAGAAGGGGATTGTGGCATTGGTGCTGTAGTTGTTTTGAAGAAGAACGAGGGGCTGCCACGCAGAGGAAGGGGTCAGGCTATTTTCTAAAGCACCCAAAGGCCAGACAAGGAATAATGGATGGAATCTGAATAAGGAGAGATTTTACCTGGAAATAAGGAGAAACTTTCTGAAAGTGAGAGCAATCAACCAATGGAAGAGCTTGCCCTCGGAAGTTATGGGAGCACCATAACTTGAGACTTTCAAGAAGAGATTGGACTGCCATTTGTCAGAAATGGTGTAGGGTCTCCTGCTTGGGCAGGGGTATTGGACTAGATGACCTATAAGGTCCCTTCCAACTCTGATTATCTGTTAAATCTGAGAAGGATAAACAGCATGAGGATAGGCAGAGAAAAAGAATCAATGGTTTTTTACATTTCCATGCTGATCCCTGAAAAAGTTGCATTTCTCACATGGGATATTTGCATTAAGAAACCATATAGCTGCTGTGCTTGAGGAAGCACTTTGTAAAGGCAAACAAATTTAATAAATAAATTAATAAAAAGTAAAAGTAAAAGGCATTTCTCGGACCTTTTCCAGATATGCTCTCTTGGAATAATTGAAGGAATTGCTGCCTTGAAAAACTGGAATCAAGATTCTAAATCACTAGTATTTTAATATTTTAAAAATTACTCAATATTCCACCATAAATCCAATATCCCAACTGTTTAAAAACACCAATAGAATCAATCATTAACCAAATTTAATCAGTCCCTGTATTATATCTTCAATCTCCATAAATTATAAATTTCAATATATATTTACATATCATTAATAATAATACAGTTAGGTTACCACATCAAAAATGTCTACCGTCTAACCTTAATTTACAGACTACAAATTAGTTTAATTTATTGTCATTGCACCTCTGTAAAACGAAATCAAACACCATTTTCAGTGCACATCATGACTATGAAAATAAACACAAACAGACATCCTTCACATTCCACACACTGAATTGAAAACCCTGACACCACACCAACACTGCACTATATAGTAGAATTCAACAGAGCTACTGCCCCGGGATAGAAGCTGTTTTTCAGCCTATTTGCCCTTGTTTTTATTATCCTGTACCATCTGCCAGATGGTAATAGTTCAAAAAAAAGGATGCCCAAGATGAGATGGATCTTTGAGAATGTTTTGAACTTTCTTAAGGCAGCGGGATATTAAACTATATAACTATAACTATATAACTATAACTGTTTATAACTATAAAGTTATTCCAAAGAGGGAAAATGATCTTCTGGGCAATAATGCTAATCCTCTGGAGTGCTGTCCTATCTGCCACTGTCCAATTGGCAAACCATACAGAGGTGCAGTAAGATACTCTCTATGGTGCAGCGGTAGAAGGTCACCAGCAGTTTTTCATTCAGTTGTTGTTTTCTGAGAAGTCTCAGGTAGTATAATCTCTGCTGGGCCTTTTGACCAGAGCACCCCAGGTCAGGTCTTCTTTTATGGTAACACTCAGAAACTTAAAACTGGCCACTTACTCGACTTGTTCTCCATTGATAAGCAAGGGCTGGATGTCTGATCTGTTCCTTCTATAATCCACTATAAGCTCCTTGGTCTCATTGGTGTTGAGGACCAAGTTATTGTCTCCACACCATGAAAGCAACTGGTCTACCTCATCTCGGTAGGCAGACTCATCCCCCCTGGAGATGAGTCCCAACACTGTTGTATCATCTGCAAATTTAGTAATAGTATTACTAGTGTGAGTAGGAATGCAGTCATGCACATGAAGAGTATAGAGCAGGGGTCTCAAACTCAATTTACCTGGGGGCCACTGGAGGCAGAGGCTGGGTGAGGCTGGGCCACATAAGGGATTCCACAAAAAACGTTGTTAAAAAAATATCCTCAAATGTCATCAACAGTTAATGGTTTCTCCAATACATGAACTCTCCTGAACACATGAATGGAACATTGAATGAAGATCATGAACAGTTCCTCAGAACATGGCTTCTCCAGCTTACTCCTTGCTGCCAGAGACTTGACAACGCTTCCTCTCACATATCTGAGCCACATTTGGCTTGAGAGAGGAGGCACTTGAGACCCTCAGTATGGCTTGAAGATGATCATCAGTAAGTCTGGACCTGTACTTGGACTTGTTAAAGTTCAGGGTGGAGAAGAAGCCATGACGAGGAACGGTGGGCGGGACTTCCTTCAGAGGTCCATTCCCCCTGAGGGCCGCACTAATATTATACTTTCATATCATGGTGGTGGCCACAGGATATCGTCCTGCGGGCCACAATTGGCCCACAGGCCATGAGTTTGAGACCCCTGGTATAGAGTAAGGGACTTAACATGCAACCCTGTGGTGTATTAGTGTTAAGAATAAGGGCTGAAGAGGTATGATTTCCTAATCTGAGCTTCTGTGAGCGGCCAGACAGGAAATCCATAATCCAAAGGCAGATTGAATAAGAAAGTCCAAAGTCCAGAACTTTAGACATTAGTTGATGTGGAAGAAATGTGTTAAATGCAGAACTAAAATCTACAAAAAGCATCCTCACATAGCCCCCCTGCTGTTCTAGATGAGTCAGAGCAGTGCGAAGAGTGATAGCTACAGCGTCCTCTGTAGATCCATTTCTTCTGCATGCAAACTGGTGTTTATCAAATGTATGTGGAAGACCAGAAATGATGTGCCGGCAGACTAATTTCTCAAAGCACTTCATGATGATATTGGTCTGTAATCATTGAGGTTATTGATAGGGAACTTCTTTGGCAGCGGAACAATGGTGGAAGCCTTCAAACAAGATGGAATAGAGGACTGGGATAAAAACTGATTGAAGATCCTGGTAAAGATTCCAGCCAACTGATCAGCACCGTCTGTAATAACTTGGCCAGAGATACTGTCAGGACCACCAGTCTTTCTAGGGTCCACAGCCCTCAGAATGTTCCTCACCTCCTGTTCCTCCATAATGAGGTGGGGGCTACAATTGGCTGGTGGTTGTATTTTAGCTGTCTCTGATGTCTCCACTTCAAAGCAAGCAAAGAAATGATTCAGTTCCTTTGCCAATGAAGCATCCCCCTCAACAGGGATGACATTGGTCGGTTGATGGTTGGTAATTTGTTGAATCCCTCACCACATCTGCTATAAAAATTATCCTCAATCTTCCACTTGTAATCAGTCTTGGCCTTCCAAATACCTTTCTTCAGATTAGCTCTGGCAACAAATTTGCTTGTGATTATAGTAAATTCTATTATCTATTTATGTCCTATTGTTTTTCTAGTTTATATTTTCTCCTTTTAATTTCTAATACATTAGTATTGAGAGTTATTTTATCTCTATCTATCATCTCTTACTCTTTTTGAGACTTCAACATTATTGACTTTTTTTTCTTTTATATTTCTCTCTTGAGACCTTATTTCTCTTTCTACCATTTTTATACCAACTAAATATTCCCTCTGGCTTACCCCTTGTCTCCTTTTGCCGCATCATTTGAGCACCCATCCATAGTCCTTTCATCGTTTCCCCCTTTCCTCCCTTTTCTATTGTAAACTCTTAAAGAATTATCTATTTGATTCATACTTATTAATCTTATCCCTTCAATGTCTTCATCTTGTTGCTGTTTTCTGAGTATTATATTCATTCCCACCCTTGCCTTTGTTGAGGGTCTTCTACACTCACATCTTTCTTTTTGGACAATCCCATGGTCTGCTTATGATTTTTTATCACAGTTATATATAAACTGGTGAACATTGATAACATTTCTTCATACACTTCTATTGTCCCCTGTTGAGTCATTTTGCAATAAATTAGTATATTAAAAATTACTCCATACACCCTAGAGCTCCAATGTCTCAATATCTGAAAACTCCACAATTACTAAAATTTAGTCAATCCCAGAATCATACCTCCAAGAACCCCAAGTTGATAGTCCTTAAAGGTTGTTTGGTGATTTTCCAATTTGCTTCTTCCCAATTGCCAAATTTTAAAATCTTATTTAGTTTTTCTTCTTTTCTGTTTTCTTCTTTCACCTTCCTTTTTTTTTATCTTGAAAGATGTTCTATCAAGTAGCTTAGATAATTCAAATCCAAAATGGCCCCTTGAATTTCCTTCAGTCTTTAAAGTCCACCATTCAATAAGCAGTTTTAATAGAGAGCGATTTATTTGCAGTTCAATTTGTCTTAGAGATTTTCAAAATGTTCACTAATGTTCCCAAACATTCAAGTCACCTACCAAAATAGAATCAAGGTCAGGTGGCCTTCCAGTTGTTCTTTACTTTCTCTTTTATTTATTTGTGTTAAACAATTATCACTTTCACAAAGGTTTCCATGTTGTAATGCTCCTCCAGTAGATAGCTCCCCTGCTCCCAATTCCAGCATAAAACAGCATGAAACAACTGATTATCAAACAGATCAAGGTGGGTTAAAAATAAAAATAAAAAGGCAATTTCTCCCAATTATCACTTTTCAAGTAATCTAAGCTTTCTATGTTTTTAAGCTTCCATTAAACATTTATTTCACCTCTGGGTCTTTAATCTTTCTCCCTCTGACCGGCTGCCACTTTCTTGCTATTTGGAGATTATTTTAGAAATTTTTCAATTTGGGTAGATCTCTAGCATAAAAGTTGGAAGTTGTCTCACCCAGTTTCAATGCTCTGTCCCCATGTCACTCCAGGACAAATCTTATTGTCCCTGTTGTCACAGCGTGTGACTTGCCAAAATGGACATCATCCCTGCTGCCGTTCAGGAGAGCTTTCTTCAGACCTAACAAGAAAATTATTGGTTTCCTCATGGTCAATGAAGCATCTCTCCTTTCTTCACCACCCTTCCAGAGCAGCTAGGATCCTGTAGGGTCTCCCAACAGCAGTTGCTGCATGGTTTTCATGGAACTCGTTGGAGCCCCGCTATTTTCCAGCCATTTGCGCCGTAACTCCAACCTGAAGTCTTCTTTTCCTCCTTATTCTACTGGACAATAAGATCTGCTCTATCAGCATATGATGGAAATATATATTTTCTATATGAATGTATGTATCATGATTTTTTTAGAGTCAAAGAAATGTACCTTTCTGGTGTCAACAGTCAAATTTAATAATCACATCACACAATAATTAATATTTTAAATAATAATAAAAGAATAAAATTGTATTTACTGTACAATTTGAGACTGCTTATAGATAGAAGCCTATATGTAAGGTAAGCCACAAGGGGTTGAGCCAAGTGAATCTCTTCCTATTATGTAAGGCTGTGTTGCAAGGATGATGAGAACAAAGAGCTGGGTATGATTTTCTCAGTTTAAATTTGGCAACGTTAAGATGGGTAGATTTCAAATCCCAAAATTTCCTAGCCAGCATGCCAGCTGAATGTTGAGGACAGACTGGTATATGATTCCCTCAGTCTAACCCAGAGTTTCTCAAATTTGTCAACTTTAAGATGGATTAATTCCATAAACTCCCTAATCAGCATGCTAGGGAATGCTGAGGGCCTTAGCATGTTGGCTAGGGAATTCTGGGAGTTGAAGTCCATCCATTTTAAAGTTGTCAAATTTGGAGGGTGGAAACATTGGCTAAACACAAAGTAGATTGGGTGAAGGCTGGATCTACAAACCTGTGATGAGCAAGTACATGTAATCAGAATCTGCCTGGACCTCATGACAGTATAGTGTGCATGTTTGAGGAATTCAGTTTGCTGAGAACCGCAGTCAGTCAGAATACGCGAGAAATCCAGCCTGCTATAGATTTTGGCAAAGTATGCCCAGCTGCTGGGACAGTCAGAAACTATTTTAACTCTTCTAAGGAACGTGATACTACAAAAGGAGAAGTTTAAAAGAGACTGCAGGTGGGCTTTAGGCTTGTTGAGCCAGTCTGGGCGCTGTTTCCTTTCCCTTCCACATACTACCAGCCCTTCACATTTGCATGTAATAAAATGCCAAAGGGGACAGCTATTTATAAGGTTGGAGAATCTTCTGGGCTGCTATGACAAATTTTTATCCTGTGTAGGAGATTTGGTACATGGAAATAATTAGCTGTACTGTATTCCCCACCCTGAGGGCAGCAACACCAACTAGCTTTCCTATTCTCTACTTCTGCCCTCATTCATCCTGCACCACTTTTCTAGGTAACTTGTTAGACACAAACCTGAGAATAAAGATTTGAAGCTTGGGCTTTGATTACTCAACACTGGGAGGGAAAAACCACTTTTCTCCTGACCACTATGCTTCTCTCCTCTCTTGAAATCTGTGATGAAGAATAGCACTCATGAATGTGGAGGTAACTGCTTGCTGAGGGAAGTTCATGATTTATTAAAACAGGGTGCAAGATAGGAATTTAATGGGAGAGAAGACCCAAAACAGGGCATCAAAGAAAGACTGCCAACTTACTGGGATGTTGAAGGATGTTGAAGTACAGAAACTTAGGAAAGAGAATTGGAGTACTCTGGAAGAAGGCATAGCAATAGCCAGTTTCTCAGATAGGAGCATTCAATGCCATCACTTTGGGATCGTCATCTGTATGTACGTCATACATACAATTTCACTCTTTGTTAGATTTATATAGTAAGCCACTTACATTGAATGAAACGTACCTAGTAGTCTTACTTCATCTCTCCTTCTTACAATCTCCATAGGTAGATTGAGTTGAGAAATTGTAACTGGCCCAAAGTCATCAAGTCAGCTTTCATGGCTGAGGGTAGACTTGAACCAGTGTCTCTTCATTCCAAGCCTTTATCTGTACATGACACTTATGGTAGATGAGTTTGAGCTTTAATACCTTTTCCGGCTCTTTCCTTGTTACCATATATCTCAAATGAATTTAAGCCTATGAGCTGTCTGACAATATCTGCCATTTTTAATTATCTCTAGTTGGGAATAGAATGATACTGAAAGAATGCTAAACTGTAGTTAAGTCATTCCTGGGTCTAACAACACATCCTAAAAACCATTCTGAGGCCTGATACATAGTAAATTCTGCTGAGATCAAGCTCCATAGTTGATTTCTCTGGTGCTGATATAAACTTTGTGAAAATATAAATTATCCAGCACAATATGGAATGGAACAAGGCAGAAGAGAGATTTTTGTGGGTGGGAGAGAATTATCCTAATTTAGGTGGGCTTCCAAATTGCACTACATGAATTGTTTACAACTAAAGATATTGTGGTTCTTTTGAATCCTGTGGGTGATGTGAAATATCTATCCTCATGTGATTTGCTGCTAGGAGAAAGGATTTATCAGTGCATTATTATAGGTGATGATTGGTTTTGGTGGTATTTTCTGGAAGATAGGGATGGGCCATTATTGTCACTACATAGAGGACTTTGTTTTCTTCAAACGTTATAATGGAAGTACATTAGATCCCAACTAAATTGCATGGATGTTACAGGAGCATATGCAGAAAGCCAGTTTGCTGCAACCATAAATTTGCTTGGCTCATGAACTTAGAAATAGGTACACATGTAAAGGAAGATTACGTTTTGTAGTTTTATGTTGTATTCTACTGTATTATAATTGTGTTCTATTATAATTACCTGAAACTAGTTGGGTAACATTTGAATAATCAATAGCCGGTAAAAACTATTGGATAAACTAAACAAAAAGTGTGACATAAGCTACAACAATGTCATTTTTATAAACTCGACTTCAATCGGATAACTCAATAAGCATTGTCTGATGGAGATCACCTTCTTAGCAAAAGCGTACTCCAACTTAGATGGGTCCCGGACTCTGTTGTCTTTTGGAAAAGTCTTTAAAACATGTCTCCTCCAAAGAATTTTGAGTGTAGAATGCAAGCCCCCTCCCCACTTTTAATTTGATTTTTTATATAAGGTTTTAACCATTTCTCAAGCCCTGGGGTTATTGTAATTTGCATTGTTTTCCATTTGTTTGTAATCTTCTTAGTGTAAAGGGGCAGGCAAATCCTAAGAGTCTCTTGAGGATTATATACATTCTACTAAATAGTTATGGATAATCGTATTTAGCCAAATTTCAGTATGCTTACCTTTGCTAAAACATGCCCCAGACAAAAGAACTCTATAGGGAAATAAGCTCCATTATTGGAGGAAGTGAGAAAAGGAAGATTGCTGATGTTTTTTTTCCCAAAGAGGTGATGCAGTGAAAGTCAATATGCAATTTTAATGGTAGGTAAACTTATTTTGCAAGGGCCTCCTGCCTAGATATCTGCACAATAAAAGAGCTATTCAGTTATACAGCAGTGGGTTAGGTTGTTAAGGAGAAGATATACTCAAAGCACAATTTCTTTACTTTCTTTTTCAGGTCTACATAGCCAGGCTTTCTATCACAGTATTCACTCTCCAAAACTACTCTTGATGGGCCTGGAATGTTCCTTCTTGCTCAGGGTTTTAGCACTGATGCCTGGAGAAGGGAAGACTCTTTCTCCTGATATTTTATTCCTGCACATACCCCTTCAGCTTTGCTTTTGTCTCACACGAGTCTTTTAATTAAAACCAGCTACAAAAGGCCTAACTAAGTGCTGCCCGCCAAGGAGAAAAAGAGGATCATTGCTATGGAAATCAATGGGAGAGGCTGAACTACCACTACATACTTGGCATCATCAATCCAGCAAAGCTGAGCTGGGGTAGAAAATCACATAATTAAAAAATGTGAAATATCTAATTTATTTCACATTTGTAGTCTGTATCTTACCAACAGCAAGAGTTCTCATAATTCATAAATTGGGCTTGTCCTAATTATAGAAAATAGGGATCCATAAGATATCCTAACCCAACTCAATATTATTTGAATTTAAGAAACTCATGTGAGTTCAGATGTCCTTTGCGGATTTATAGAAGAGGCTTGGGCAACCAGAAGAGGTACTAACCCAATACAGCCTTCCTAATCTTGTGTTCTCTAGCTTTTTTGAAATTACAGCTGCTAGAATTCACCAAGCACCTCTGTGTTTACAGTGTCATGTGTTCACTTCATCCTCTAAGTGGTGATAAAGTCCAAGGCAAGGATAGACATCTGAGTTTGCTTTTCATTCTGCTTAATTTATAAATTGGTGGAACATAAGTGGAGCCAAACAGGATATACATTCCTACAATATAATAGATCTACCACATCTCACCAGGTATTCATAAACATGCTGAATAATAAGATGCTTCCAATTTTCAACTATTTTATGCTCCTGTTGGCTGAAGTGGATTTTCTACCCACCTTACTTCATTTAGCAAGAGACAATGGAACTGAAGGAATGGCCTACGAAAGAAGGGTCAAAGGAGCCAATCTCTTAACAAAGTTACCTATTAGTGCACATGATCCAGCTCAGTGTTTTAATTTCTTCTTTTTGTTTAATTGCACATACAGTTGAAGAAAAGGTGAATTATTCTTCAAGCTGACTGTATTCAAAATGAACAAGTTCTCCAATCATTTCATACCTATCCGGTTCTACTGGCCAGTATGATTTTATCTATCATGGGTTTAATTAGACTAAATATACATTTTGTTCTTAAAAAGACTCACAGTGCAGATAGTCCATGACTTACAACCATTTGTTTAATGACCATCAGACAATCACATCATCCCTGCAATCATGTGATCAAAATTCAGGGCTTGGAAACTGGCATGTACTTACAACAGTTGCAGTATTCTGGATGTCACATGATCACTATTTGCAACCTTCCCAGTGGGCTTTTGACAAGCAATGGCAAATGGCAATAGGGGAATCCAAATTTATTAACAAACCATGTGATTTGCCTGACAACAGAGACTAAATTGGTTCTAAAATAGGTGTGACTTACTTTGCAACTGCATTGCTTAATGACAGAAGTTCCAATCCCAATGTGGTCATAAGTCAAGGACTATTTGTATAAGGAGGGGAGTAAAATGTGGGAAGGAGGGTTGTATTTGAATGGCATATTGGAAGGAATTACTCCAAAGAATTCTGAAACCAAGGAAAAATTTAATTTTGATTTTAATTAAACAGCTTCTCTCCATGTATTTAATATTTTCCATCATATCAAAAGAACCATGTAGTGGTACAGTACTTTTTGGGGTGGTTTTGGTAGCCATAGCTAAAGCTTTTGCAGCCTTTGAAATTTCTGATCTACATGGAAACCCTGGAAATGAAAGAAGGTAAGCTAAAACAATGAATATTCACATTTTCTTGTTATTAAGATATAATTATTATTACTACTGAACTATAATATTTAAATTGTAAACATACCTATTTTTATTATCTTACTTCAAAATCAAAAATTTTCCAACATGTTGCTTTCGTTTTACTGTCTTTCTTTTAAGGCTGCAGAATTTGTATTTATAAGGAAATAAGTTATTGACTTTGCATGTTTAAGTCATTCATAAATATTACCATTGTTGAATGAGCAGCAACAATGCAAATTCTTGTCCTGTTGACATGACAGTGTGAGGGTGACAATTCATCTCCCTCCCATCTTGGAGAATTGCAAGTGGAAACAAGATGATTACAGAGATCTCACTCTCTCACTCAGGCTAACTCATTCACCCCAAACTGTGGCACAGAAAATAGCAATCTACTTAACAAGTTGCTTGCACATGGATTGCTATTTGGGAAGCCTTTCACACTTGAATTATGTCACAAAAACATTGGGAATGCTTTTAGACATGTGTCAAATTTAATGTGCCACCAACTTTTCTGATTGTTGTAATAGACTTAATAGGTGGCTACAGAACAAAGATGACTCCTGAAGCCTTTTGTTATTATGGGGTGGGGGGGAGAGTTGCAGACAGTTTGATTGTATTGTTGTGATTGTTGTTCTTATTAAACAGTAAACCCACCATGAATTGTTAGTTTGTGGGATGGTTCTTTTCAGCTGTTGGCTGGTTCAGTCATAGCATGCAGAGCATTAATCTAGATATGGGATAGAGGATTTCCAAGACCTTGAGGCTGTCATAAAAAAATGACATCTCTCTCCTAAAGCTGCATCTTTTTCCTATATTGTAAACCTACTTAGCACCATAAGGTTTTCTCATCACCTTATTTCCAAGTCAGGAGATTTTAGCCAGCTGTTAAATGTGCAAAGAACAAAAGGCTGGTGGTAGCCACCAGTATTCACTGATGTATTAAAAAAAAACTAGGGGCAAAAACTTTCTCCAAAAAACCCAGCACAAAATCCTGGGGAGACAACTTGGTGGTCCATCTGGGGGCCAGGAGGCTGGTCTCCTTTCCCGGGTAAGTTGAGGGTGAAAGTGAAGAAAAGCTGGTAGTGGCGATGGGAACAAACTTTAGTATTGTTCCTGCACTTCTTCAAAGCTGGCCCATCGGCGCCAGGCGCCCAGTCGAGAGAAGAAGCTGCCTTTAAGCGCACCTTGACCTTGCTGGCGGGGGACGGATCCCTCCACTTGTCCAACACGTCTCCTGCCAGGGAGCGGCATTGAAAGAGCGGAGAGCCAGAGCGCGCTGAGGAAAGGCCCTGAAAAGACAGCTTAGGGCCTCCCGCGGCGAGGAGCGAAGGATTAAGGAGGGGGGCCTTTGGGGAAAGAGGTAGACTGGCAAGTGGGGAGGGAGGCAGGAAGAGTCACGCTAAGGCGGAGGTACAGGCTGGATTTACCTCAGGAATAGTTGCTGTAACTCTTCGCGCTGGGGAGGCCCAGGCACACCGTCCTCTGGCGGAATTCTCTTGCAATTACGTAAGGATCACATCCGAGGAAAGGAGAGAGGACAAACACCCAGCTCTTATAAGTCAGGTGATGGGGGGGGGGGGGGGAACAGACATTAGCGAGTTGCTCCGGTACGGAGGAGAGCGGGATAGAAAGCAGCTGGCCTTCCCAGTTGGGAGAAAAATATGTGATCCTCTTAGCTATTGGTAGTGTATTCCCTTGCCATCTGGCAAATTGTGGGTTTGCTCAAAACGTTCGTATTCCTTCCTTCCTTCCTTCCTAAAGGTTAAGGTAACTTAAACAGTAAAATAGCCGCTAAACATAGGATTATCGTGAAACAATCAAAAGAGGGTTTTGATGGAATTAATGGAGAGAATGCTTGCACTTAATATGCCAAACTGTTAGAAGAATTTTCTTGTCCAATTTCCTGAGCCAGGTCATGAATAAACACAAACGGTAGAACTGCTGGAAGTATTTTAGTCATTCAACCACATACAATGGTTGAAGGTACCCTGCATTGTTAGGGGTCTACCAGTAATGACCAGTATACCAGTATATAGTATATAATGACCAGTATACCAGTATATAGTATACCAGTATAATACACCCGTACAAGTGGGCTTTGATGTTTAAACTGATGTAGTTCTTACCCTGGGCTTTGAGCTTGAGATGCCTATTGAATTTGTGTAGAGATACTCCCAATTTCACATTGTGTGTTGTGTGTGTATGCATGTACAAGTCAGTGTTGACTACCCACAATTAACTGGATTAATTCATGTAGTTTTCATGGCAATATTTATTCTAAAGTGGCTTGCCATTGCTTTTTTCCTAAGAGCTGAGATAATGATTTACCAAAACCATTCAGCCATGTCTTGCCTAAACCAGGATTAGAAATCAGTGTCAGTTAATTTTTAGCCTGGTGCCTTTAACCTAAACAAGTTGATTTATATGTCCTTCAAATGTTCTAAGTAGAGCAACAAAATTGGTGCAACCATTTTGTTTAAAATTTTGTTTAAAATATCTATACAATATGTCTTTAATACCAATTAAAACCAGTCACTGAAGTTTGACTGGAATTGCTTTTTAAAACATTTTGACTATATTACTTTAAAATGAAAAAATATTTAGTAACATTTACATGTATCATACTGTACTCTGTAAATAAAAACAAGGGAACAATAATCTAAGAGAGTGCATAACAATAATAAACAAGATTAACTACCTTTTTACTTTTTAAGTTAACAGTAACATTATAGTTTGGGTCTAGTTGCTAATGCTTGGTTTTAATTGGCACACTGTACTAGAGGGTTTTTTTATACAAATTCAGACATAAAATAGATCTTTTGAACTTAAATCGACTTAACTTAGTTAAAAACTAAAATATGTCCTATTGATTATGATGGGTCTATTTTAAATGTGAATAAATGTAGATCCAAATGTACGTACACTGCTCAAAAAAATAAAGGGAACACTTAAACAGCACAATGTAATTCCAAGTCAATCACACTTTTGTGAAATCCAACAGTCTACTTAGGTAGCAACACTGACAATCAATTTCACATGCTATTGTACAAATGGAAGAGACAACAGGTAGAAAGCATAGGCAGTTAGCAAGACATCCCCAATAAAGGAGTGGTTCTGCAGGTGGTGACCGCAGACCACTTCTCAGTTCCTATGCTTTCTGGCTGATAGTTTGGTCACTTTTGAATGCTGGTGGTGCTTTCACTCTAGCGGTAGCATAAGACGGAGTCTACAACCCACACAAGTGGCTCAGGTAGTGCAGCACATCCAGGATTGCACATCAATGCGAGCTGTGGCAAGAAGGTTTGCTGTGTCTGTCAGCGTAGTGTCCAGAGCACGGAGGCACTACCAGGAGACAGGCCAGTACATCAGGAGACATGGAGGAGGCCGTAGGAGGGGAACAACCCAGCATCAGGACCACTACCTCTGCCTTTGTGCAAGGAGGAGCAGGAGGAGCCCTGCCAGAGCCCTGCAAAATGACCTCCAGCAGGCCACAAATGTGCATGTGGCTGCTCAAACGGTCAGAAACAGACTCCATGAGGGTGGTATAAGGGCTCGAGGTCCACAGGTGGGGGTTGTGCTTACAGCCCAACACTGTGCAGGAAGTTTGGCATTTGCCAGAGAACCCCAAGATTGGTAAATTCGCCACTGACGGCCTGTGCTCTTCACAGATGAAAGCAGGTTCACACTGAGCACATGTGACGTGACAGGGTCTGGAGATGCCATGGAGAATGTTCTGCTGCCTGCAACATCCTCCAGCATGACTGTTTTGGCAGTGGTTCAGTAATGGTGTGGGGTGGCATTTCTTTAGGGGGCCGCACAGCCCTCTATGTGCTCGCCAGAGGTAGCCTACTGCCATTAGGTACCGAGATGAGATCCTCAGGCCCCTTGTGAGACCATATGCTGGTGCGGTTGGCCCTGAGTTCCTCCTAATGCAAGACAATGCTAGACCTCATGTGGCTGGAGTGTGTCAGCAGTTCCTGCAAGACAAAGGCATTGATGCTATGGACTGGCCCACCCGTTCCCCAGACCTGAATCCAATTGAGCACATCTGGGACATCATTTCTCGCTCCATCCACCAATGCCACGTTGCACTACAGGCTGTCCAGGAGTTGGGGGATGCTTTAGTCCAGGTGTGGGAGGAGATCCCTCAGGAGACCATCTGCCACCTCACCAGTAGCATGCCCAGGCGTTGTAGGGAGGTCATACAGGCATGCGGAGGCCACACACACTACTGAGCCTCATTTTGACTTGTTTTAAGGACATTATGTCAAAGTTGGATCAGCCTGTAGTTTTTTTTTCCACTTTAATTTTGAGTGTAACTCCAAATCCAGACCTCCATGGGTTGCTAAATTTGATTTTCATTGATAATTTTTGTTTGATTTTGTTGTCAGCATATTCAACTATGTAATAAACGAAGTATTTAATGAGAATATTTCATTCATTCAGATCTAGGATGTCTTATTTTTGTGTTCCCTTTATTTTTTTGAGCAGTGTATAATATTAAAGTAGATAATTGGTTATTTGAGGATGTTTTGCTGCTGACGGGTCTGGATTGTGCAACACATATGACTCAATGAACCTTTAATTATCATACATCCTCCTGTCTGTTAGATTTATTTATTTATTTATTTAGTCAATCGATTATAAGATAACAGGTATAAATATAAACATAGTTATGAATACATGAAATGGATATATATAAGAAAAATTAAAAAAACAATAGGACAGGGACGGTAGGTACATTGGTGCACTTATGCACGCCCCCTACAGACCTCTTAGGAAAGAAGTGAGGTCAATAGTAGACAGTCTAAGGTTAAAGTTTTTGGGGTTTGGGAAAGAAACCACAGAGTCAGAGTATTCCAGACATTGACCACCCTGTTGCTGAAGTCGTATTTCCTATAATCAAGTTTGATGTGGTTTACCTTGAGTTTGTATCTATTGTGTGCTCTTGTATTGTTATGGTTGAAGCTGAAGTATTCATTGACAGGTAGGACATAACAATATACAGTATAATTTTATATACTATACTTTGAGCTGACCGAAGGCGGCATAGTTCTAGGTTTTCTAAGTCTAGAATTTCAAGTCTGGTGGCATAAGGTATTCTGCAATGAGTAGAGGAGTGGAGAACTCTTCTTGTGAAATATTTCTGGAGTTTCTCAACTGTGTTAATATCAGATACGTAATGTGGGTTCCAGACTGATGACCTGCATTCAAGTATTGGTCTAGCAAATGTTTGTATGTTCTAGTAAGTAGTGTGATATTACCAGAGAAAAAGCTACACAGGATTAGGTTAACAACTCTTAATGCCTTTTTGGCTATGTAGTTACAGTGGGCTCTAGCACTAGATCATTAGAGATGAGTACTCCAAGGTCCTTGACAGAGCTTGGATCATCAACAAGGTCTTGACTATTCAGCTTGTATTTTATTTTCTGATATATTTTTTGCCAATATGTAAGACAGAGCATTTATTTGTTGAGATTTGAAGTTGCCATTTGTTTGACCATTCTGATACATAGTCTGTTGCAATATCATGACACATCAGTAGGAAGTCACGTACACAGAAAACCCAATACACATACAATACACATATAGGGCGACACTATAGGAACAGCAACGTGTAAAACGTGAGTTGGCTATAGCATAAGGATTAGCCATATATGGCAATATTCCCTATTCCTCAATGCGAGCTGTGGCAAGAAGGTTTGCTGTGTCTGTCAGCGTAGT
>NW_020769411.1:2460901-2528384 GCF_900518735.1 Pseudonaja textilis | reverse complement strand
GGGGGGGTTGTATTTGTTTTGGATGGCTGTCAAGGCTTCTTTTATTGGCAGTTGGGTGAAGAGGGATATGACATCGAAGCTCACTAGTAGGTCGCTGGGTTGTAAGTTTTGTTTCTTTATGATCTCGATGAACTGGAATGAGTTTCTTACGTGTGAGTTGATGGATTCTGCATAGGGTTGTAGTTGTTTGGCGAGAAATTTGGCAAAATCAGCAAGATCCTCCAAAAACATTAAGGATCAGCAAGATCCTCCAAAAACATTAAAACACCTTTCTGCACAAACAGAAAAATATCCACCATCCTAAGAAACCCTAAAGACAAAATCGAGTTAGAAAACCAAGGAGTATATGAAATCCCTTGCACCGCCTGTCCCACCACATACATTGGACAAACTAATAGAAGAATAAGTGCACGCATTGAAGAACACAAGGGCAATCCTTCCAGAGGTCCTTCTCTGAAGGCCAAATCCAAAACCCACCATCTGCGCAGACAGGCTAAGGAAACCTCCAAAGCCTCTCAGAGGGATGCCTTAAGACGCCACAAGGCGCTGAAAAAGGAAATTGATAGACGCACCAGGCAATCAGGTTCAGTGCCTCCGGTCCTACCACCCTCCACTCCCTCTACCTCTACTCAGCCCCCGCCCTCCTCTAGTCTCTTCCTCCCTATCCAGGCGCAGCTCACCCTCACAGTGTCATCAGGCCCCTGGAACACCGGCTAGACGGGCACCAGAAGCTATCTTCACCCCCACAGCCGCCGGTCTGCGCCAAGAGGAACCACTCATACAGGAGGTTCCAGAGCAACTGAGTTCCTGGATCCGCCAAGGGATCGCGGAAGGACTCCAGCAGATGGCCAGGGCCGGTCTCCATCCGAGTGCCCCTGAGTATGAATCTTGGTCAGTAAGATCCCTGCCCAGATCGGAACCACTCCAGGATTAGGTACCCCATCAGAGGGAAGTTCCCCTTTCAGTAAGGGAGGAGGAGGAGGAGGAGAAAGGGGACTTAGATCTAATAGGGCAAGAAGAGGGGGAGTTTGACCTGGGGTCCTTGCAATATAGCGAACCCCTTTCTGAGGTGGACCCATTAGAAGTGGAGATGTCCGAGGACGAGGGTCTCACTCCCGACCAACCAGCATTTGTGGGGCTATTCAAGCCCCAGTTATTCAAATCCCTCCTTTTTAATGCTAGAAATATTTCGGGCCTAAATACTCAGGTCTCCTCTGATTCCACCCCTCTTGCTCCAGAAGGCCAAGAGGACTTCATTTTTAAGCAACCTGTAGTGGAGGCAGAAGTCATCCCAGCTCCTCCCATCTTCTCTGACCTGGTGGTCAACTGGGGTCTAAGATCGACCCAACTGCTCCATCAATAGGACAATTATTGGACTTCTTACAGGAGAGGTTGACCAAGGGCCTATCTCCGAATACTTTACGTAGACAGGTGGCGGCTTTAGCCTCGGTGATAACCTGGGGTGACCTCTGTTCCATAGCGCACCATCCACATGTACGCAGCTTTCTTAAGGGTGCTGCAAACTTACGACCTCCTGTAATTCACCGCTATCCCACCTGGGATCTCAACAAGGTGTTAACCGCACTTAGAACTGACCCGTTCGAGCCTTTAAGAACCACTAGTCTTAAATTCCTGACATATAAGGTGGTCTTCCTAATTGCAATCACATCAGCTAGAAGAATTTCCGAATTGGCGGCATTGTCAATGAGAAAGGACCTGTGCATGTTTCATGCGGACAGAGTGATTCTCCGATTGGATCGTTCACTCCTAAAGTAAATTCAGCCTTTCACAGAGCGCAGGAGTTGGTCCTTCCAAATTTTTGTCTGAAACCATCTCATAGACCGGAGCATCAATGGCATCGACTTGACATTTGAAGGGCGTTAAGCATCTATTTAGATTGCACGGTGGCATTTCGAAAATCTGAGGCTCTATTTCTATCTTTCAACCCATCCACTTTAGGGCAAAAGGTGTCGTCCACGACCATCGGTAGATGGTTGAGAGCCACCATAGCCAAAAGTTACGAATGCCACTCCATCGCAGTTCCCAAGGGCATTACAGCCCACTCAACAAGGAGTGCGGCAACATCAGCAGCATAGGTCACACGGGCTTCTATAGACGAAATTTGCAGAGCGGCAGCTTGGGCTTCACCATCTCCCTTTGTCAAAAATTATAAAATTGATGTCTATGCCTCAGCAGACACTTCATTTGGCAGAAGAGTCCTGCAGAGGGTCCACAGAGTTTAGGAGTGGATTTCAATCCAGACGGAGTCCCTCCCTAAGGAGAGGCCAAGCTTTGGTATGTCCCACTTCTGGATGCTCTGAACAGCTCATGAGAGAAAGGGCGTTGGTACTTACCTGATACGCCCGTTCTCTGTGAGCTGTGAAGAGCATCCAGCCCCACCCATTTATTTTCCGTCTGGTGGGGTTCCATTCCAGTCAGGGATCTAGATTAGGTGATGAGTTCCGGAACTTGGCACTTAGTCTTCGCAAAACTGGGAGACGCTGAGGAGGTGTCCCATGGAGGAAGAGGAGTGTCCCGGAGTTTTAAGCCCAGCCTTTCCAGAAGAGACTGAAGCACCTCCCACTTCTGGATGCTCTTCACAGCTCACAGAGAATGGGCGTATCAGGTAAGAACCAACGCCCTTTTTGGTTCTTACTGATACTGAGTTAGTTTTTCAGTCAGGGAATTAGGTTGAAGAATCTCCATCCAGAAGGAAATTATAGCTACGTGTCTCCCCCACATAGCAATGACTGAAATGGTTATGAATTTTTGTCAGTGCTGTTGTGCAGTGAAACAGAAAAAATAATCCAATATGTAATTTTTCCCATTCTCATTGCCATGTTACTCTCTTCAACTGGGAGTATTCTTTTTCAACTCAGCCTGGTTAATACTCTGACTCCAACAAGTGGACAAGTCAAGCAAAGACCAGTTCGTTGCTCACATTTGTTTATGACAGTGTTTTGCTGCTATGAAATGGAATTGGATCCACAGTGAAGGGGAAATTAAAAAATATAATTAGAATTGTCTTTCTGCTGTCTGGTATCTTCTGGATGCACTGATCTGCAACTCTTAATTTTACTACTTTTACAGATGAAGTTCATATACTTCAGGGAAGGGAAGTAAGTAGTGGGGTACCACATGGTTCTGTCTTAGGCCCAGTACTCTTCAAAATATTCATAAACAATTTAGATGAGGGAATAGAAGGGGAACTTAAACAAATTTGTGGATGATACTAAGCTAGCAGGAATAGCTAACACCCTAGATGATAGGCTCAAGATCCACATGGATTTTTACAGACTTGAACACTGGGCACTATCTAACAAAATGAAATTTAAGGTAGAGAAATGTAAAGTCTTTAACTTAGGCCAATAAAACCAAAAGTGCAGGGCTTCCGGGCTGCCAGGCTTCGGTGACAGCAGGGATTTGCGTTTCTTCGAGATCCCTGCTGTGCTCGCCGTCTTGGTGCCTCCGATCCAGATGGATTTGGAGGATAAGGCTGCCCTGTAGAGGCAGCCGAAGATAGGGAGGATCTGGGAAGGGGTTTGGGGGTGTCGCAGACCCCCTCCTCACCCAGCTAAACCTCCTTTTCTCAAGGCGGTGCAGCGGCGGTCATAATGGCCGCCACCAAGAAGCTGGCAGCTGGAAAAGATTGCGCAGGAGGAAGGAGGAGAAGGAAGATTTAAACCATGGAAGTGTTGGCTGTACCGGGAAAATAACTGCTTTTAAAACCCTGGAGTGGAATTGTTTATTGCCTGATACATTGTATCCCTAAGAAGAAAGACAGCGGCAGAGAAAGCTGCTAAGGGAAACCTTTTTTTTCCTACTTACTCTCCCACCCCACAGAAGCATTAAATGCAGAACTGGAAAATGCATTGGGCACCGAAGATATTTTAACTCGAAAATTATCAGAGAAAGGACTTTGGACTTTGGACTTAACATCCTCAGAAATTGAAGCCCGAATTGGAGGTATGGATTTCTGAGCGTTTAAAGGGAAATTGTTGTTGCAAGGGGGGGGAGAGGAAAAAAACTTTTTGGAGCAGAGCTTGAAAAAGGAGGAGACTACCTAGAATTTTAAAGAAAGATACATTTTAATGGGAACCTTTTGATCAATCAGTAACCCCATAAAGAGAAATTGAAGAGGGTAAAAAAAAAAAAGTATTGAAAGAAACAGTCATTTGGACTTTTTAGTGACTTTGGAATTCTTTTGGAATTATTTTTGATTAAAAATATTTGGGTGGTTGTTTTTGAAGAAATCTTTCTCTTCAGGATGGCATTGCTTTTGGATGAATTAAAAACTCAATACCAAAAATACAAGAAAGAAGAGCAAGATGGAAAAGATTCTTGGGGCACTCTTTTTCAATTTTTAGAGATGGCGTTATGCACCTATGAAAAATTGACTACACAGCAGGACGACTGGAACAAAGAAGAAGAAGAAGCCATTTTGGATGAGCAACGGGTTCACTTTGGGGAGGAGGAGGAGGAAGAGGAAAAGAAAAAGGGGATTTTAAGGGTAGAGAAAACAATCCAAAAAGAGAAAAATGAGATGAAAGCTGGATATAAAGTTAGAATACAACAGAAAGTGAGTAAGCAGAAGAAGAAAAGGGGGGAGGAGAGACAAGGGGGAAAAAAAGGCAAGGAGAAAAATAAACAAATGAGAAAGGAGGGGGTGAAAAACCTTAATGCTAGGAAGCAAGACTTTAAGAAACAAAATCTATTTAGAGACAATGGGTAATTTAAATGAAAAAGGGATTCTGGAAGGTACATAAAAGTGTGATTTTCTATGTGTATTCAGAGTAGAATGTGTATTAGTATGTATGATTTGCTCTTTTATGGTATTTCTGGTGGGTTATAGGCTTATATTTTGTAATTGTAGCCTATTTGCTTTTTTCATAAAGTTTTTCTTTTTGTGTGATGTGTAATTTTAGAATGTACTAACCAGAATCTCAATATAATTTAAGTGTTATATTAGGTATTGTGAAGTTAGGGAAAAGAGTTAAAGGTGTTACTCCAGTTAGTCTACAGGAGAGTATATTTAAAGAAAAAAGATGAATGGATAACTATAAAAGAACAGACAAAAAATGTTAAGTACTATGAATTGCATTGAGATAAGATAAATGAAATATGATTAAGAAAGATAAAAGAGGGAAGAAGTTATACAGAAAATTGAAAATGGTAATAAGATATGGATTGACATATAAAGTAATTTTTTTTTTTAATTTGTGTCTGTGCGAAGAGTTTTAACCCGGGATCAAGCAGCTTTCAGAAATGAGGTTTTTTCTATGTTATGTATGTCTTGTCTATTGCTTTTTCTTTTTTTTAAAAAAAAGGCAAAATTTTTTGATTAGTAAGAAATATAATCTGAATAACAGAATGAAAAGGAGAAATTGGGATAGGATATGAAGATGAGTAGATAATGTAAATGCAAATATTATATTTGGTATGTTTTATTGGTCTCTCCAGAAAGATTTTTTATTTTAGTATGCCTTGATTGTTTGTATGTTTTGTAAAGTTAACAAAATTTGTTCTTTTAAAAAAAAAACAGAAAACAAAAGCTAAAATAAGTCAGAGGAAAATAGAAGTGTGATGATTGAATAGCAGATGAATAAGATGATATAAAATAATGTGTTACCTGCTTTGTAAAGACCTATGGGAAAGCGGGTTTTTTTTTCTTTTTAGTGTTTGATGATGCTTTGTCTTGTTTGTTTTTTGTTAAAATTAATAAAATTTGTTTCAAAAAAAAAACAACAACCAAAAGTGCACATATTAACTGGGTGAAACCAGGCTTTATAGCAGTAATTGTGAGAAGGATCTTAGAGTCTTAGTGGACAACCAGTTAAATATGAGCCAGCAGTGTGCAGTGGCAGCCAAAAAAGCCAATGCAATCCTAAATTGCATTAACAGAGGGATACAATCAAGACCAAGTGATGTATTAATACCACTCTATAAAGCCTTAGTAAGACCACCCCTAGAATACGGCATCCAGTTTTGAACACCACACTATAAAAAAAATGTGGAAACTCTAGAAAAAGTGCAGAGAAGAACGATCAGGATAATTAGGAGATTGGAGACTAAAACATATGAAGAATGGTTACAGGAACTGGGCATGGCTAGTCTAGTGAAAAGGAGGACCAGAGGAGAAATGATAGCAGTGTTCCAATATTTGAGGGGCTGCCACAGAGAGGAAGGCATCAAGCTATCTTCCAAGGCACCTGAAGGCCAGACAAGGAATAACAGATGGAAACTGATCAAGGAGAGATTCAAACTAGAAATAAATTTTCTGACAGAACAATCAGCCAACGGAACAGTTTGCCTTCAGATGTTGTAGGAGCTTCATCACTGGAGGCTTTCAAGAAGAGATTGGACTGCCATTTGTCAGAAATGGTGTAGGGTGTTCTCCTTGGGTGGGGGTGGACTAGAAGACCTATAAGATTCCTTCTGAATCTGTTAAATCTTAAAATTACCAGGACAACATTTTTGTATCAAAATGTGATGAGTACCAAATTTAGTGAGTTTTAAAACAGGTGAGTATCGGGGTACCACTATACTGGAAATCCCAAACAGCCTGACATTTAGATGGCTCCACTCATTAATATTAGAAATTTGCTTGGTTTGTGTGCAGCTACCATTGTAATAGCTTATACAGAAAAACAGGGATTAATTGGCCAAAAAAATAATAATTACAACACATAAACAACCTTAGTTTACATCTATAAATTTGGAAGTCCAAATCAAACGAATGCTTAAATCAAACCATCATATTAAACCATCATGTTGTTTGCTCAGTTAAGCCTTGTTAACTTGAACATAACCAATATGGCATTTTAAGCCATGGTTTCTGGCCTGGAATGTTGCTTAAACATGGTCACTGTATGTGAAAGATCAGATCTGTGCTTCTCAGAACTTCACCTGGTATCTGCAAATCCCAAGAACCCCACCATTTTATCATACAACTCCATTTTCTGAGACAGTTTGAAAACCAAGTTTATTACTGAATTGGGCACATTTTTAATATGGGTAAATGCTGCCCCCTGGTGGTCAATGATGAAGGAATGAAAAACAAGAATGGGACTAATATATGGGATGGGTTGCAATAAATATTTTGAACTGCAGTGATATTAAATACTACAGTTCAAGGGTTCCAAACTATGTTGTCACAGCGTCATCACATGATGTATCATGACTTTTTCCCCCTTCACTAAACTAGGCATGGGCATGGCCAGTGCATAAAGCAATTGTTGTCTTAACATAATCGGCAAATCAGGGTATCACATTAAACCACAACATGTATTTGACCATAGCAGGACATCTGAATGTAAGAATTACATGCCAAACTTAAGGACAGTTACTATGTTGTATGAGCCCAACCAGTGCTAGGTCATATTTTATCTCTGGTTTATTTAACTGTGGTTGCATGAATTAACCTAATTACTAGGTTATACAACATACTGAACTGTGAACTACCCATATTGTTGGATTTGTAAAATAGTTAACATTTGAGTTTGCATAACTAATTATGATTAATTTTATGTCCTGCAAATCTTGATTTTTGCTTGGTTTATGGTTCATTTATTGAACCATAACTCAGTAACCTGCTTAAGCATGGTCTATAAACATATTGTGCCACAAACTAGTCTAGTATATTTTGTGAACTTAGCCACTACCTTTCAAAAAGAATTTATTTTTTAAAAAATTGGGTTTTCACATTGTGCATATCATAAAGGTTCCCCTCGCACATTTATGCTAGTTGTTTCCGGCTCTAGGGGGTGGTGCTCATCTCTGTTACAAAGCCGAAGAGCCAGCATTGTCCAAAGATGTCTCCATGGTCATGTGACTGATATGACTAATTGCTGAAGGCACACGGAACACTGTTACCTTCCCACCAAAGTGGTCCCTATTTTTCTACTTGCATTTTTACATACTTTTGAACTGCTCGGTTGGCAGAAGCTGGAACAAGTAATGGGAGCTCGCTCCGTTACAAGGCTCTAGGGATTCAAACCGCCAAACTGCCAACCTTTCTGATCGACAGGCTCAGTGTCTTAGCCACTGAGCCCTTGCATCCCTTATCATATGACTTGTTTAATTTTGGCATAGTGTAGTGTGTGAGTTGCAGTTGTAGTTTGTAAACCATTGTTCCTATGTTAGCAGTATGATTTAAGTATGGCTTGTTCATGTAATAGGTAATCCAAGGGTTTATCTTTCTTTCACCAAGGTGGAATTCCTTTGATTTTTGATCAAGCTTCCAGGTAAAATTTGTATGCAACAAAGCTTAAGGCTGGGTCTGAATAATATGTGAGGTAAAATTTGGTTGGTCACACAATAATTTAACTAGGTCAGTTAAGGGGTCATATGCAACACATGGCTCTTAGATGCTGCTCTTAGATACTGTTTGTGGCTTAGTATGTTACGGAAGTCTACTCCATATAGTTACATACAGCTCAGTATGTAGTCGAACCATGGATTAATTTATTATATGAATGTAACCCCACTGCTTCTCATTTCATAATTTTTAATAGAAAGGAATTAGACAGTCCTGAATATTCTAATGCCTGAATCCCCAAAGATAGTGATCATGCTCATCATCAGTACAGGTAGTCCTTAACTTACAAAGTTCATTTAGTGACTGAAGTTACAACGGCACTAAAAAAAGTGACCATTTTTCACACACTGAAGCATCCCTATGGTCCCATGATCAAATTTTGGATGCCTAGCAAATTGCACATATTTATCACAGTTGCAATTTTAAGAAAAGCAATAATAGCTAAATGTTGTTTTTGCAGGTATCATACATTTTAGGAAACACCAAGAAATGCTTAAGGCTTAGAATTATAAGAAAAAGGTAGGAAATGTTTGCAGCTCCAAAGTCAGGCTATCTGATTTGTGCCTACTTTGCTAGCCACCGGCTCTTGCAAGAACGTATTTTACAATAAACTGCTAGCTGCTTCACTTAATAACTCTGTCCAATTTCTGACTGATGGGTGTGTTTCTCACACAATGTCCTGCGATTTTGTGATCATCTTTTGCAACCTTCTGACAAGCAAAGTCAATGGGGAAGCAGACTCAATAAATAACTACGTTACTAACTGGGCAACTGCAGCAGTTCACTTAACAACTCTGACAAGAAAGATTGCAAAATGGGGCAAAATTCACTTAGCAACAGAAATTTTGGGCTCAATTGTTGTATGTCAAGGACTATCTGCATAAATTAGGGAATACATATGCAGTTGTGCAAAATAGGAACAGTAAGACTGCAGTTACTTAGGAACTTTAAGTAGTGTATTATAAGCTTTTATGACATTCAGTGATTGTGGGGATTGTTGTATACTGATCGTTCATTTAGCCAATGCTCTAAAATGCTTAAAAATGATTTATGACTCATCCATTGCAGCATCTCCAGGGTCATGTAATTGCACATGTCAATCAGATCACATTTACAACATTTGCAGCATCCCAGAGTCACATGTTCATGATCTGCAACCTTCCCAGATGGCTTCAGACAAGAAATGCTGGCAGGGAAGGCTACAAATCACAGTTGCATAATGTTTCTCATAACTGACAAGGCAAAAAAATGGTGTGGTGATGTGATTGATGCTTCACAACCACACCATTTAACAATGAATTTGCAGGTCCCAATTGTGGTGGTAAAGTCAAGAACTGTACAGTATGCCTGAATAGTTTACTATACTAAGCCAACAGGTGGCAGCAACATGTCAAGGTATCTTCAACATAGGAAATTGGAGCAAGTTGTTTCTATATCTAGGTCCCATTGAATGTAAGTAATAAATAATTTATAAACGTATCTCTCCTACAATCCACATTTTTCAAAGTTAGCTCACTGGCATGATAAAATTTGGTGAAAATAAGTGATATAAATTTACATGAGATAATAAGAGATTAAATAAAATCATTAGTCCATACTCCATAAGTGTTTTAAATATAACTAGACAACCCGGTGATCTGTTGGGTCATTATTTAAGAGAAATATACAGTACTACAGCCTCATTCAGGAGAATGAAGATTAAACTGGCTGACCATATTTTATGAAATATCAACCATAATATTGACCATAATATTTTCAATTATTTCAATGACCATATATTTTTATCCCAATTCTGCACAGTTCCATGATCATCTAAATAGAATTTGAATTGAATTGAATTCTTTATTGTCTGAGTGTTATTAGACACACAAGGAATTTGTCTTCAATTCAGAAGCTCTCACTGTACATGCAAAGCAACAAAATAATGATGATAATCACAATAATGGTATCAATAAAAGGGGGAAGAAGATAAGATAAGTAATACAGCCATACTACAAGGATAAATAAACATAGACATATAACAAAAATTATAGTGGCAGACAAATTTCAATAAGTCCATATTTACTTACTTAAACCAACAACAGAATGACCACATGCTTGCAAAAAAAAAAAAGCAATTGGAGTGGGAGCAACTTCTGACTTCCTGCCAGTTTTCCCATTAACTTGGCTTATGGGAATTTGGCAGGGAATGTCAAATATCATAGTCAAGTGGTTATAAAGATTGGCCTAAAATTGGCCTAAATAGCATGGAAATTTCAATTCCACAGAAGTAATGTGTCTAGTATTTTTAATGTATTCTTTAATTTGGTGGATTTTAGGAAGCTTGATTCAAAAATTCTGGCAGTAGAATTATCATTTGGGCTAACTTGATGGTGCAAACAGATAAACAATAAAAGTTTTATTACTACTTGGTATACTATGTTATTAATACTGGATAATAAAGTAAAATAAAATTATAAAGGTTAAAATCAAATCTAAGCAAAAATGTGTTTACTTATTGCCAGAAAAAGTAAGAAAATAGGCATGACCACAAGGCAAGACATTCTAAAGGCAGACTGACTGGTTGGTGTTTTATTGAACTAATCCAATTAATTGGATTTATATTATCATTGGTTAGCATTAGAATTGTGCAAGCTTTGAAAATGTACTAAAGTTACTTTAAAAAGGGAGTTTAAGAGAAAAATCTCTTTAAAGCAACTGCATTCCTCCTTTTCACTTTGAAAACTCTGAAAAGTGCAAGCGCTTTAATAAATATTTATTTTTATTTATTTATTTGTTTGTCAAACATGTACAAGATAACAAGTATAAATATGAACATAAACAAGAACAAAGGACGTAAATACAGATAAATGTGGACAATAAGTCACGGATGGTAGGCATGCTTGTGCGCTTATGCACGCCCCCTTTGAGGACCTCTTAAGAATGGGGTAAGGTCCACGGTAGACAGTTTGAGGTTGAAGCTGTGAGGGGTTGAGGTTGTAACAATGGAGTCTGGTAGGGTGTTCCATGTGTTGACCATTCTGTTGCTGAAGTCATATTTTCTGCAATCGAGTTTGGAGCGGTTTACCTTGAGTTTGTATTGATTGTTTGCCCATGTATTATTGTGATTAAAGCTGAAGAAGTCATTGGCAAGCAAGATGTTTTAGGAGACAATTTTGTGAACTATGCTTAGATTGGACCATAGGCGGCTCAGTTCCAGATTGTCCAGCCCAAAATTTAAAGCCTGGAGGCATAGGGAATACTATTGTGAGTAGAGGAGTAGAGTACTTTTATTAAGAAATACCTCTGAACCCGTTCAATTGTTTTAATGTCCGATATACACTGCGGGTTCCAGGCAGATGAGCTGTGTTTGAGAATTGGTCTGGCAAAGGTTTTGTATGCCCTAGTTTTTGGCAATGCTGTTACAGTGAGCTCTGGGGCTTAGATCATTTGAGATAAGTACTCCTAGGTCCTGGACAGAGTGAGGGTCGTTTACGAGATCATTTCCGCCTAACTTGTATTTGGTGTTCTGACTTTTTTTGCCAATGTGTAGGACAGAGTATTTGTTAGTTGAAATTAGGAGTTGCCAATTGCGCAACTGTTCTGACACATAACCAAGGTCGCTTTGCAGGGCAATGATGTTAAATAATTTTAAGTCATCTGTGAAAAAAATATGACTAATTAAACAGGTCTTTAATGATACTTACAAAAAGTTGCTGCTTTAGAGTAGATGATAAAAGCCTGCATAAAGATGCAGTTGTTTTTTAAAAGGGCTGCATCCCTGTTCCTATACATTACAATTCTCCTCCATAAGAGGATTCTTCATTCTCTTTGAAGCAGGCCCAATATAAATTAGCAAAGCACCTCAGCCATAAAGACATAATCATAAATAAAGTCATAATTATCTAAACACATAGGCTAAATTTGTAGGGTCAAATTAGCTGCACCACTCTTCAGGTGTAATGATTTCCTATATCAACTTCAGATGACTGATGATAACCAGTTTCAAATGCAGGAACCCCAGAAAGATAGCTAGGACAATTATAATTTCCTGCTTTTATCAAGACTGGTCCATTTCAGGAAAGAATTTACAGAAGGGAATATAAACTTACTTTATCAATATGATTGAGAGGGGGAGGGAGATGTAAATGAATAAAAAAGATAGTGTACCTAACCACTATACTCAAAATTTACAATTGAATGTTTTTTCTTCTAATAACTATTTTTTAAAAAAATCAGTGCATGTTTAATAAACTAAGCATTCAATTTGTCAATCAGCTATGATTTCTATATTCATATTTTTATACTAAACTCATTAAGTGATTTGTATACTGTGTATCAAACCTTTAAGAGCCTACTAATTTCAGCTTGAAAGTAGGTAAATACTGACATGTTTCCCATTGGAGCTTTTAAGTGGTTAATTTTGGTTAAATCACTGTGTTAATAAGGCAACGTGAACTTAATTTTGGTTGAGATAGCCTCATCAAATCAATCAAATAAGTATTTCAGGGAGAAACTTGCTACCATTCATTCCTGAGTAATTCCTTTCCCTCAGAATCAGAGTGGGTCTTATAAACAGCCTAAAAATTGGGTAGGGTGGCGGGAGGGAAGAAGGAGAGTAGTAGTAGTAGTAGAAGAAAAGAAGAAGAAGAAGAAGAAGAAGAAGAAGAAGAAGAAGAAGAAGAAACAACTTAAGTATGCAGTAGGTGGCTAGTTCTCCCATGGATAAAAAGCACTTTCCAAGGGTGGGACAGAATGGACTTAGCCCTGTGCTGGAAACCACTGTCATTTGGCACTAAATAATCAGTGCCGGGAATAGACGGGTGATTTTCTCTGAGGAAACGTTTTGCTGTACTTAAAAGGCGAGAAAATTTTGAACCTCCTTCAGGAGAGCTCTAGCCTGAAGGAAGTGGGCATGGTAGGGTCAAAGATGCCTGGAATCCGCAGCTACTAAACGGGGCGAGGCTGCTTCGGGTTCTCGGGTGCTGGGGAAAGGCACCGTGAGCCGCATATACCGAATTAGAGCTGTAGCAGTTAGAGCTAACAGAGGGCGAGAAGAGAGGGACCTGGAGATCTCTCAGCGACTCTCCAATCAGGAGTCAGCTTTCTGAATGTCTAGTATTGGGGTTCTTGCTCCTTAGACGAAAAATGGTAAAACTTAAAACAGGTTTTATTTTCCAAGAGGAGAACCAGTAAGCGAAAGGGACAATATGCAGAATCATAGCTTGGCCAATGTAAGAAGAGCACCCTACACGGTTTTTTTTTTCTAAATCGTAGTTCAGCCAAAAATTATGAGTATTAAAACTTTTTTTAAAAAACGATGTCAATGTCAGACATTATTCGTTCAGTGGGCGTGGTGTTTTGTTTTGCTGATGGTTGTTGACAGACGTTAGGCTAATGTAGCGATCGTACACTCTTCTGAGCTGTCAGATATCGCTCGTTCGAATTTTTATACGTGACATTCCTATTTTTTTTAACAAAAAATCTCCAGTATTTAATTACTCAGGTTGCAGAAATTTACTTAAACTGGAATCTAGTCCAAATCCAGCGTTCACTGGCAAAGAGAACAGAAGCTTAGCCTGAGTTTTCTTTTTCTTTTTTTCCTCATTAGAAGGAACAGGCAGTTCTGTTTTCGCTGCCTTTCCATAGGGAGAAGGTGGGGGCGCTGCTGTCCAATCACAGTCTTCAGAAAACCCTAAAAAAAAAAGCGAAACGGGCTCGGAAGCAGAGTGTTGGCATTAATCTATAGGTGACGCGATCGTACGCTTACGTCAAGTACGTAAGGCTCCTCTTCGTCGCAGTCTCCTAAGATAAAGGCGAACCGAACGAAAATGGCGGATAGGTTTTCCCGCTTCAACGAGGACAGGGACTTCCAGGTACCGATACCCACGGCGAGAAATGGCGGCTGTATTTGACTATGGCATATGGGATGATTTCTCCTTTCTTCCTTTTGAGGGACAAAGGAAAACAGCGGTGCCCACTCCCGATTCAAAGTGATATGCCATGCAGTTAAAGGCCTCTTCCTTCAGGTTTCCCTCGCCCACTCTGTTCATCTTTGGGGAGCCGTTTGAGGTGTTTTTGCGGCTTTTGGGGGGAAGGGAGGGGGGAGAGGAATCAAGATCCCCCCCCACCCTTTCCAAGTCAGATTTGCACCGGAGACACAGCTCTCCAGGGGGACAGTATGGAATCTTCCTCTTTTGAAGTTTGGTTGGGAAGGAGAGGATGCTCTTCCGTTGCATGCTTTAATCCAGTTTCTTAAAGACAGATTCTTTGTTTTTTTTCCTGTTTCATGCATACATCCCAGTCGAGTATATATTCTGCTTTTATTCCCTTTAGCTGGGATAAGAGAAGGAGAAATGTTTTAGCATTACTGGCCATATTTTAGCTTCCTTGCCTTCCGCCGAGGATTTAAATATTGTAGAGTGATTCGAAATGGCCTCCTTTCCAGTATAGTGTACACTTTCAGGTAGCATTTCAGGGTAATGAGCGTTTCCAATTGCTTTTAAGAGGCTTCTTGCTGTAGGGTGGTTTTTCCATCAGATCTCAGTTTAATGTAAAAAAAATGGGTATTTTATGATGAAGGGAATGCTTTGGTAATAATCAGATGGAAGAGGAAATGTTAAAAATGTGTTTAGTATTTTCTCTTTTGTGCTTGGCATGTGGAACAACATACTGTATTAGAGAAAAATAAAGCGCTGATCCCCGTTAATGAGAGTATGGTCTTTTCCATATTGATGATCTTGCATTCTAATGAAAACAATCCTTCACTCAACGTTTTTGTAGTTTTGTAAAATCAAAGCTCTTGCTGCCTAATGCAGATTGAAGTATGATTATGGGAAAGCAAGGATCAGCTTTTTATGACTTCTTCCTGTGTATACCATTAATTGGCCTTTCTCCATTTTTTTCCGGCTAAAATAAGGTTACATAATTATGTTTCTTATGTCATCCGTTTAGCCTTTTATGTCAGAGCCTTTAAAATGTAATGGCAATGTGCTTTATTTCAAATGTGAGGGAGGTAATCACTACTATAAGAGATTTTGAAATTACATATTTACTTAAAATAAGTTTATTTCACTTGAAAAGGAAAATGGGCATATACCTCTTTATTACTTAAGTTTTCTTCCCAGCCAGGAACCAATATTTGCAGGAGAAATTGTGGGCGTGCAGCAGCAGTTTAAAATTGTCAAGAAGATTGAAGATTGTATCTATAAACATTTCAATCTTGTAATAGGCAAATAATAGTCATGGTTATACATTGCATAAATCAAAAGCCTTGAGCACTGATAAAAATTATTAGTATCTCTTGAATCTCCTTTTTTGCACAACTGATTCCTTCTGATGTAAACATCTAGATGTAGAATTTATATTATTACGTTCAGATTTCTATTTTTTTAAATGTCAGTGTTTGCTAGAAATGAGTATCTTTATTACATTATACTAGCTTTGTGTTTCAAAACACTGGCTATTGAGTAGATAATGGGCATTTTATTTTTTCTGTTCCTTGAATAAAAGTAAAGCTTTTTGCAGTTTCAAAAGAAAGTACTGCATTATGCTGAACCTATCTGTAATAGCAATGGGAGTTACAGGATGAATATTGGCTTTTTTTTCTAGATATCTGATGGAGACTGAAATGTGAACTCTAGTTTGCAGCAGAAATAATTCTGGAGTTCTTCCTTCAGCCATAGGGATTTATCTCCGAATTGTTTAGAAAACAAGAAGCCATGTTGATACATGAATCGGAGATAGTTGTACACTCCTTCCATTTCTTTGGGAGTATGTTTACTAATGAACACGTTCTGTGGGATAACAAAAATGTAAACTGCTATCTTAAAAATGCAACAGTTAAACGTCAGTTTTATTGTAAAATATCCCAAATGAAACTTGCTCTTGCATATAAAAATGATATAATTTATACAGTTTTAGAGTTATTTCATAACAGTTTCCCAGCTAACTACTTTTTAAACATTAACAATTATTCAGTTGATTGTTGGGTTTTTATTCTCCTGAAATTATCAAATGGTTTTAATATGGCATATCTAAAAATGTACCGTGTAAATAAATCTTTTAAATAAAGACATTTATCTTTATTATTTTGATTCTTTTAATGAGATGTAATATGTTAGTAATTGGATCTTATTTTCTTGTTTTACCTTGTATATGTAACATAATGTGAGCAATAGTAAGAAAATTCTCTTCTAAGAGAGCAAGGATACAATTTCTGATGATGGAAAAAAATAACTGGCCGTTTAGAGAGCTTCAAATTAGATCTCCAAAGAACATAAACATAGAACCTGTCTGCAATATCTTAAAGGAGCTGCAAGATCATGTCACAGAGACATGAAAATAATGTAACTTCTATACACATATTATTTGGATAATTAAAGCAATTAATTTCATTGAATCAACTGCATAAAATGATTAAACAGCAGTCCTCTATTTCTAAGTGAGAAAGATAATGTACTAAGTTTAATAACCAGATTGTTGTTAAAACATTTGCAGATAAGAGGTTAATTGGTACTGCTGTTTAATAAACTAGTTTTATTAAAGATACTGGAAAGCTATAAACAGCCAAAAACTACCCATAAGCCTCAAACTCCACAACACACAAACACACATTCTTACAATTTGATATCTTTGATTGTTTGTCCCAATTGATTGTAGGTCCTTTCTAGAGAAGTAGTTGACCTGTGTATTGTTGACCTGTCTAGTCTCAAGCTCTTTGTATTTGACTAGTTTTTCTAGTTCTCACATAACAGTAATGATGGAGAAAAGTTGAAATAGCCAAATTTCTTAATTAACTATATTTTAGATTTTAAATGTATGACTTTTGATGTATATAGTCACAGAAATAAAAAATACTAAAGGTTAAGCAGCAATGTGGTATGTACATACCATCGAGATACACAAACAGAAACCATGACTTAAATCATGCTTATAAAAAAACTATTACCTATGATTCATTGTTTCGTTAATCCTGTTTTAATATACTTAGTGTTAGGAATGTAAGTCACCTAACGGTTGGGTTGGAAAATATATAAACCAGGATAGACATTTTAATACTGTCTCTTTAAGGGAATGCTAAAATTGTAATTTGGTGTGGTTTCTCAAACAGTTTCTCAAGAAACGGTGGTTTCTCAAATAAGATAGAGCCAGAAACCTGGGTTGTTCTGTTTCTGTTGTTGCTGAGAGTTGCCATTCCTGCATTTCCCTATTGACTGTTACTGATCATCGTTATTCTTGGATTTGATGTAAGGCTGTTACTGAACTGTTTTTGTTCCTGGACTTTGTTACTGGAATATCCCTGGACTGAAAACTGACTGCTTTAACCGTGAATGACTTGGACTGTTTGTTGAACTTTGCTTAACCGTTTACTGGAAGTAACCGTTTACTATGCAGTGTATCTGTGTGCTGTTTGTGTGTTATTCTTCACCACTCTCACTATATCTCCCTGAGTGCGCTCATTCTCTTAACGGGGAATTACCTCAACACTGGTTACGGGTTCAGGCCATATCTGGCTCAGATAACTGAGAGTTGGTGTGAATGCACAGTACTGTACACAGACAGCTGTTTACTGTTTAATTGTGGGTTACTATCCTGGTAAAGATGACACAAGACCCTTCAACAAGTCTATCACTGATAACCCAGTTGGATGGAACAAACTGTTTCCTGGTCTATGAAGTGCAGTCTACTTCTGCGTAGAGAAGGTTTATGGAATGTAGTTCAAGATCCACTGGATGTAAATGCTTGGGATCCAGAAAATGAGGACGATGTCAAGAAGTTAGCTGATTTTAAACGGACCAATGAACGAGCTCTTTGTGTAATTGGACTAACACTGAGTGACCAGCAGCTAGTCCATATTTGTGGAGAAGAGTCTGCTGCCAGGTGTTGAGAGAATTTGAAGAGGATTTATGTTCATGACAGTGTAGGTGCACACATACATCTTACATGTAAACTGTTTAGAGCACGTCTTCTGAAAGGTGGAGATATGTTAGCTCATTTGAACTTCATGAAAGAATTTTTCAAGAGCTACATGAAAAGGAACTGATATTTTCAGAGCTGCATCAAGTTTACATCATTCTTTCCTCATTGGATGAAAGTTATGATGATTACCTATCTTCACTAGAAGTCCTGACCAAAGATGAACTAACAGTGACTGCCATAACCGGAAGGTTGTTAGAAGAAGCAAGAAGACGACTCGATAGGGACCAACTGAGAAAGGAACAACCACAAGAAGAGGATTTGTCTTCAACTGCCTATACTTTTAAGAAATGTTTTTCTTGTGAGGCTAAGGGACATATAGTAAGTTCTGTAAGAAGGGAAAACGACAGAATACTGGTAATCACCAGAAGGCTAAGAAGAATGTTAGTTTAGCTATGTCTAGCAATTCAACTGTAAACCATGATTTGTGGGTAGTTGATAATGGAGCATTGCAGTGCATTACTAAAAATAGAGGTTTGTAAAGATGTCCACGAGTAAGCAACATGTATCATTGGCAAATGGATGGAAGATGAAAGCATCTGGTGAAGGTACTGCATATTATTCTTGTGTAAATAAGCATTTAACTATGTTGTATATACCTAAACTGAAATTTAATTTATTATCAGTGAGGGCTTTAGTTAATATTGGTTATGTAGTAACCTTTAGGGGAGATAACTGTATAATAGAGAAAGAGGGTAAAAGTGTTACTGCTAATTTAGAGAATGATTTATATGTGATACACGATGACCAGTTGCAGATGGCTAACTCGGTTTATAACAATGTTAAGCCACATGATGAATGTATACATTTACTACATAGATGTCTGGGGCACATTAATTTCAAAATGCTCAAACAAACTGTTGAATTGTCAGAGGGAGTAAAATTGAAACCCTGTAGCAAGTATTTAAACTGTAATGCTTGTAGCCAAGAGAAGAGCAAGGTTACTCCAGCAAACAGACTTAATGGGTTTAAGACCAAAGAACCTTTAGAGGTTGTTTTTGCTGACATAATTGGTCCTAGGAAACCCAGTTTGGAAGGTGCCTGCTATGTTTTGAGTATAATGGACCATTACTCATGGTACGGTTTCTGCTATCTCATGAAAAACAAAACAGAAACGTTCCAACATTTCTTTAACTGGCTAAGATTTGCTGAGAGAAAAATGAGGAGTAAAGTAATTACTTTAGTTACTGATAATGGGACTGAGTTTATTAACAAGAGATTCCAAACAGTGCTGAAATTGGCTATTGAGCATAAACATTCTGCACCTTACAGACCACAACATAACTCGTTTGTAGAACGAAGAGGGCAAACGTTACAAGCCATGGCTCACACTATGTTATCTGATTCAGGTTTACCTGAAACACTGTGGGGTGAAGCCATAATGTGTAGTAACCATGTTTTAAACAATATAGTTAACACAGCAACTGGAGAATTGCCATTCACTCGTTGGCATGGCAGAAAAACAAATTTAAGTTACCTACACACATTTGGAGCTCCAGCACGGGTGCATATTCCCTCACAAGTAAGACTGAAAGGGCAACACAGAGCTAAGAAATTATTTTTTGTAGGTTTCGAAGCCAATCATAGATCGTTTAGATTTTAGGATCCAGGCACAGCTCATGTTTACTGTAGCGCTAGTGCTAAATTTCTTGAGCACGTTGGGTGGCATAAACTGGAACAGGAATCCAGCAATGATATTATTATTGACACCCAAATAGTCCCTAAAGATGAATTAAGTAAACCACGAATAGCCATTAAAGAGGAAGAACAGGCACAGGAGGATGTAGAAGAACAGGAGCAGGTGGCACAAGAGAGTCCACCAGTTAGCTCTGTATTACCTAGATGTTCAGCCCGAGTAACATGACCATCTGATAGATATCAGGCTAGTGTTGTATGCCAAGTGAGTACAGTTCAAAGTAATTATAATGAACTGAAACTGTATCCTGCTAAGGATCAGGCTGCTTGGCAGGAAGCAATGGATAAGGAACTGGAATCATTAAAAAAGTTGGAGGTATACAAAAATATTAAGTTACCACCAGGTAAACATGCCATAGGATGTAAATGGATTTATCAGCTAAAGACAGGTGTAGATGGGACTGTTACCCATAAAGCCAGGTTAGTAGCACAAGGGTTCAATCAGACAGCAAATGACTATGATGTGTTTGCAGCTAGTCTGAAGGCTACTACATTACGAGCAGCATTAGTGTGGGCAGCTAAGAAGAAATACATTATAAATCATTTAGATGTAGAGACGGCATATCTGCATACACTGTTGCAACACACTATATATTTAAAAAAAACCTTTAGGTATCAAAAATGATAATACAACTGATTGCTGGAGATTGAAAAAGAGTCTTTATGGCTTGAAGTAATCAGGATATGAGTGGAACCAGTAGTTAAGGAATTAACTAAGATAGGTTTTGTAGCTGGCATGGCTGATCCATGTTTGTTCAAAAGAGAAAGTAATGGTGTAATTTCATTGTTGCTATTGTTTACTGATGACATAGCATTAATCACCAAAACTGAACAAGAAGCAACTGAGATAATTCCACTATTAGAAAAGAAATTTAAGATAAAACAATTAGGTGAAATTAAACATTATCTTCGTTTAAAAATAGATAGAACTAGAGGAGGATACAAAATCTCACAGGCAGATAAAATTAACCAATTACTAAAGAATTTTAAAATGGAAATTTGTAAGCCAGCTAAAACACCGATGAGCCAGGAGTTTAGCCACAGTGATATTCAAAGTCCTGTTTTTGATAAGAACATTTATCAGTCTTTGATTGGTAGTTTATCTTATCTCAGTAATTGGTCAAGGCCAGATATAACATACATTGTTAATCGGTTAGCAAGATTTAACACTGAGCCAACTGAAAACAGCACTGGCATGTGCTGTTAACATATCTGAAACAAACAATGCATTATGCATTGTACACTGCTCAAAAAATAAAGGGAACACAAAAATAAGACATCCTAGATCTGAATGAATAAAATATTCTTATTAAATACTTTGTTCATAACATAGTTGAATGTGCTGACAACAAAATCACACAAAAATTATCAATGGAAATCAAATTTAGCAACCTATGGAGGTCTGGATTTGGAGTTACACTCAAAATTAAAGTAAAAAAAAAAAACTACAGGCTGATCCAACTTTCACGTAATGTCCTTAAAACAAGTCAAAATGAGGCTCAGTAGTGTGTGTGGCCTCCGCATGCCTGTATGACCTCCCTACAACGCCTGGGCATGCTCCTGATGAGGTGGAGGATGGTCTCCTGAGGGATCTCCTCTCACACCTGGACTAAAGCATCCCCCAACTCCTGGACAGTCTGTGGTGCAACGTGGCATTGGTGGATGGAGAGAGACATGATGTCCCAGATGTGCTCAATTGGATTCAGGTCTGGGGAACGGACGGCCAGTCCATAGCATCAATGCCTTCGTCTTGCAGGAACTGCTACACACTCCAGCCACATGAGGTCTAGCATTGACGTGCATTAGGAGGAACCCAGGGCCAACTGCACCAGCATATGGTCTCACAAGGGATCTGAGGATCACAATTTGGTACCTAATGGCAGTCAGGCTACCTCTGACAAGCACATGGAGGGCTGTGCGGCCCCCTAAAGAAATGCCACCCCACACCATCACTGACCCACTGCCAAACCAGTCATGCTGAAAGATGTTGCAGGCAGCAGAAAGTTCTCCACGGCGTCTCCAGTCCCTGTCATGCCTGTCACATGTGCTCAGTGTGAACCTGCTTTCATCTGTGAAGAGCACAGGGCGCCAGTGGTGAATTTGCCAATCTTGGTGTTCTCTGGCAAATGCCAAACGTCCTACACAGTGTTGGACTGTAAGCACAACCCCCACCTGTGGACGTCGGGCCCTCATACCACCCTCATTGAGTCTGTTTCTGACTGTTTGAGCAGCCACATGCACATTTGTGGCCCGCCGGAAGTCATTTTGCAGGGCTCTGGCAGTGCTCCTCCTGTCCCTCCTTGCACAAAGGCGGAGGTAGTGGTCCTGATGCTGGACCTTGTTGCCCTCCTATGGCCTCCTCCACTTCTATTGGCCTGTCTCCTGATAGCGCCTCCATGCTCTGGACACTATGCTGACAGACACAGCAAACCTTTTTGCCACAGCTCGCATTGATGTGCCATCCTGGATGAGCTGCACTACCTGAGCCACTTGTGTGGGTTGTAGACTCCGCTTCATGCTACCACTAGAATGAAAGCACCACCAGCATTCAAAAGTGACCAAACCATCGGGCAGAAAGCATAGGAACTGAGAAGTGGTCTGTGGTCACCACCTGCAGAACCACTCCTTTATTGGGGATGTCTTGCTAACTGCCTATGCTTTCCACCTGTTGTCTATTCCATTTGGACAACACCATGTGAAATTGATCGTCAATCAGTGTTGCTCCCTAAGTGGACAGTTTGATTTCACAGAAGTGTGATTGACTTGGAATTACATTGTGTTGTTTAAGTGTTCCCTTTATTTTTTTGAGCAGAGTATTTGGAGCCTAAAGATGAACTAAGTCTAACTGCATATGCCAATGCAAGTTTTGCTACAGACATAAATACACGTAAATCTACATCGGGTACTGTAGTATTATTAGGAAAGGTGTTGATTGGATGCAGGTCTGTTTGACAGAAACATTTAAGTATATCAACAATGGAGGCTGAATTCTCATGTTTATTATGTACAGATTTAGTTTTTTATAAGCAACTATTGATTGATATGGGAATTGATGTAACAGATTCTAATGTTGTTTATGAAGACAACCAATCAGCAATACAGATGGCTTCAAATATTGCTGTTAAAACAAGATCAAAACACACAGATTTAAGATATTTAAATGTGAGACAATGTGTGCAAAGTAAGATGATTAAGCTGGAATATGGTATGTCAGAAAATAACATTGCAGATCATTTTACAAAAGCCCAAGGCTCTGTAAAGCATAAGGCTTGCTGTGAGAATTATGGTGTTAGAATGTAAGGTTGTATATACTGTCCTACCCAAAGGGGAGAATGTTAGGAATGTCAGTCACCTAACAGTTAGTTGGGTTGGAAAATATATTAACCAGGATAGACATTTTAATACTGTCTCTTAGAGGGAATGCTAAAATTGTAATTGGGTGTGGTTCCTCAAATAGCCATAAGATGGAGCCAGAAACCTGGGTTGTTCTGTTTCTGTTGTTGCCGAGAGAGTTGCCATTCCTGCATTTCCCTATTGAGTGTTACTGATCATCATCATTCTTGGATTTGATGTAAAGCTGTTACTGAACTGTTTTTGATGCTGGACTTTGTTATTGGATTATCCCTGGACTGAAAACTGACTGCTTTAACTGTGAATGACTTGGACTGTTTGTTGAACTTTGCTTAACAGTTTACTGGAAGTAAAAACCTACATTTTACTATGCAGTGTATCTGTGCTGTTTGTGTGTTATTCTTCACCACACTCACTATATCTCCCTGTATGCGCTCATTCTCTTAACGGGGAATTACCTTAGTTTCTATACAGAAACAGAGCACTTTGCATTCTAAAATATGCAAAAATAGAAAGATCCTTCTCTAAGATGCTCAGAAGCTAAATTTTAAAATAGGGGGATACAGTATAAGAGAAACAAAAATGAATCAGAACAAGGGCAAAGACATAAACATGAGAAATATTGCTTACCTATAATATAAATATAGGAGATAACCACATCCTACTACTGGCAGTTGAAGCTACTATATATAAAGAGGAAGTGGTCTGCAGGCAAGCAACCAAGCTCAAAGAGCATCAAAGACTCCACAGTTCAGCCCTTGGCTATGTACTGTATATTCTCTTCTACTGAATATAAATGGTGCTTGATATTTGTTACATTATATCCTCTCTATTCAATCAATATAGGTGAAATGTAGACCAAGTATGCTGAAAAAGAAAAAAAAATCAGTGGTATGTATTTCCTTTTTCACATGTTTGTAGCCAGACTGATTTTTGATATCTTTTGTTAGTCTTTCCTATGAAAACAGTATAGTTTAAATACAATAAAACCAAAGATTAAACCCTGTTTTCCAAAGGTAAAAATACAATATCACAATATCTTGTAAATATATGGAACTACACTGCCTTCCTACAGGATTCAAGGTGCTATTTATGAAGCCCTGCATAGAAGAGAAACAGATTATACATGGGATCTGCCTTCATCTCACATGCTACAAGAAGGATAAATTATCTCTGGGTCCCTTCTCTGAAACAACATAATCCTGTGTGATCCAGAAAGCTTGCTTCTTGGTGACAGCCCCTGACTTTTGGAAATTTTCCCACCCAATATATTTATGGTTGGTCCTGATCCTGCAGACCTTTAGAAAGGCCTGGTTCTTTCTCCAGTTGTTTAGTCAGAATGAACAAAGCTCCGGTTTAGTAGGATTCAATTTCTTTTTCAAATTTTATTTATACAAGAAAAAAATGACAACTTAAGACTAAATTTATACCATTAGTGAAACATTTTCTTTTCAAAAGTAAGGGAGGGAAAAGAAAAAAATGGGGGGAACCCTCCGATAAATTAAGAAAGAGAAAATGGGGTACAGTCTGGCTACAAGCACGTGAAAAAGGAAATACATACCACTGATTTTTTTCTTTTTCAGCATACTTGGTCTACATTTCACCTATATTGATTGAATAGAGAGGATATAATGTAACAAATATCAAGCACCATTTATATTCAGTAAAAGAGAATATACAGTACATAGCCAAGGGCTGAATTGTGGAGTCTTTGATGCTCTTTGAGCTTGGTTGCTTGCCTGCAGACTGTCCTTCATCACCTAACTAGGTAACATGATCAGGATTGGTGAGAGTAAGGTTTGCTTCCTCTTTATATATAGTAGCTTCATCTGCCAGTATTAGGATGTGGTTATCTCCTATATTTATATTATAGGTAAGCAATATTTCTCATGTTTATGTCTTTGCCCTTGTTCTGATTCATTTTTGTTTCTCTTATATTGTATCCCCCTATTTTAAAATTTAGCTTCTGAGCATCTTAGAGAAGGATATTACTATTTTTGCATATTTTATAATGCAAAGTGCTGTTATTTTAGGAATATAGATAAATCTGATTATATATGAAACTATGACCCAGTTTCTCATAACACCAATCATGAGGCATAAATAGCATGTAGGATTTAAAATTTATTTATTTAAGAGTTCTGTATGGCTGCCTAAGAATTTTAGTCAGGAATCTAACTTCATGTTTCGCTGTTCCCAATAGGAACTTCAATCACCTTCACCCCAATGCCCAAAGAAAAAACTAAGTCTTAAGAGCCTTTCTAAAAGGGGTCAAAGCCAGTAATACATTGAGGAGATCATTCCAGACGGTAGGCATCCCAGTGGATGCCTACATTCTATCAGTTGAAATCACTTCTGGGAAAAGAACTCAAGCATGCCCATCCTATTTTGAACAAGTGGAGCAGATAGTTATTATTGGTAATAAGGACAATAACTTAGTTCTGTGGCATACAAGACTTAATAGGTGATAACCAGCACCTTGAATTGCACCTGGAAGCATATTGGAACTAGTGCAGCTCATAAAATAATGATATTATGTGGGTGTACTAAGTAAGGTGCACCTGTAACTTCCCATGCCACTGCATTTTGAACCAATTGAAGATTCTAAATATTCTTTAGGGGCTGTCCATGTAGAGCACATTGTAGAGATATACTTGAGAGGTGACACTCTAATTTGGCCTCCCAATTCAGGAATGACCACAATTGATGCACAAAATCAAGTTATGCAAAGGTCCTCCTCGTCTGCTGGAACTGTTTTTCTAAAAGAATCTCCAGATTGTACTCTGCTTCTGAATTGGAGAGTGCCCCCTTTCTCAAAGTGAACAGAGAAAATCTCCAGTCCGGAGATCACGAGGGTCAAGAACCCATAGACATTCAGCATTGCTAGGGTTTTAGAAACTGGGACAAAATTTTGACAACATTGCTGGATCAGCTACGAGCAGCATAACTGAGTATCATCGGGGTTCTGATGATATTGCATCCCATACCTATAGATGGCCTCCTCCAACAGTTTCATGTAGATATGAGGAGAGGGGAAAGCCATGAGAAAATGCTGCAAAACAGAAGGCTAGGATGAACCATTTCCTGCACACCAATAAGGAGTGGAAGAGGAATGAAAGAGAAATTTTGTAACAAATTTCCCAATCCTCTGGGCCAGTCCAGAAACTATAGTCAATGATAATGAACATTATTGAGAGATCAAGAAAAGTCAGGTTCCCCCATCCTGCACTTGTCAATAAGCCATCAGCAACCTATACTTTTTCTCTACTGTGTCTCAAAGTCTGAAATCAAAGTGGAAGGATTCTAAAGGACTCATTCCTCTAGGCCCGTGATGATGAACCTATAGCATGCTTGCCAAAGGTGGCACGCAGAGCTGTCGCCCCAGCTCAGCTCTACCACACATGTACATGCCCATGCGCCTCCCTCCAGCTGATCTCTGCTGCACATGTTTGGGGATGGGGCGCATACGCAGGTGGGGGAGAACACATGCAGGGATGTGGGGTGCAAGCACGGGGACATACACAGGTGTGTGCATGCTTGGAGAGAGTGCAGGGGCATGCATGGGAGGTGGGGCACATGGATGGGGTGCATGTGTATTGCATTTTGGGGGTTTGCCAGCACAGATGGTTAGCTATCACTTTAGTGATGGCTCAGTGATGGCTAACAAAAGGTTAGCCATCACTGAGATAGGTTATTGAATTGATCCTAGAGTAGTGTTGATAAACCTTTTCGGCACTGAGTGCTGAAACGGGAGCGCTTGTGGGAGCACCAGAAACTGGAAGAATAGCTCCCTGGCGTGCATGCGCACTGGTCAGCTGATCTTTGCGTACACATGTGTGGGAACTATGATTCTTTGTTCTTTGTGTACGTGCTAGGACAACGGAGCCTTCTGGTAGTTGGCTGGAACACGGAGCAAGGAGCAAGGACAAATTGTTGCCATTTCTTAACCAGAACTGTAGCAAACTTAAACTCTGCAGCCTTGTATGCTTTATGCAAATGATCAGTGCATGATGTGTGATGTAATGCATTTGTGATAGGACATTAACAAAATTGCTACGTTAACAAGATTGCTTCTAATAAAAGAGGGTTTTGGAGTTCACTCTGCGCTCCCATCCCAAGACAACTTTATGAAGTGTCTTCTTTTCATGAGAGACCACCACAACTGGTGACCCCGAAGTGATCCACTCAAAAGAGATACGTCTTTGGCACACCCATTCTCATCGTCTGGAATAGACTTGGTGCACCTCATCCTCTTGAATCGCTGGCAACAACGGATCCCTCGTGAGTATGGGTGGTAGATTCTCTAAGGAGCAGGCAGCTCACATTCAGGAAATCAGAGAATTGACCAAATGAAATTTTTTTACCTTTAAAAAGGGGGGCTCCCTTCATGCCCCCCTCCCAAAAACCTCTATTGAGGAACTCCTAGAATACATTTGGCAACACTGCCCTTTTTATCCGGCTAAAGGCAGTATCAAAACTACAGTATGGAAGGAGATTGGAAAATACCTTCATGCAAGTCCTAGGGCCCCTTCGTCTATATTAATTGATTGGAGGGTGGTTTTTGAGTCTCTCTCCTCTCTAGAGCAACCCCTACTTGGCCCCCTTTCTGGACCCCCTCCCTATGTGGATCCTGCTGTACAACTCTTGCCCCCTGCTGTGGTGCCTGTGTCTCTTAAACCGACTGCCCCCCCGGAGGCAAATGAGGTTGGTAAACCTCCTCCCCCTTCTCCTGACCCCCCCTCACCCAATCCCTCTTCTTCTTCTCTTGCTTTCCCTTCTGTGCCTTCCTCTCCTGCCTTACCCACTCCTATGGGCGCAGTTCATGCTGCCATCGCTGCAGGAGTTAGAACTGGTGAGTTAGATCACTCTGACTGCCCATCGGCGTTCCCGTTAGTTTATGCACAGAACGCGCAGGGACAAAACGTCCCACACTGGGAACCCATCCCTGTTAAATCAGTCAAGGATATCAAACAAGCTGTACAAATGTATGGTATTCAGGCTCCATTTACGATGGGATTATTTAGAATGATGGCTAACGACCATATAATGATTCCCTGCTGATTGGCATAGCCTTTTTCATATGACTCTAACAGGGACTCAATTTGTTGTATGGCAATCGGAGTTTCTCCATCATTGTCGCCTATTGGCAGCTCAAAATCCGAATCTTACTGCAAGTGAACTGGCAGGAGAGGGTGCCTTTGCTGCTCCCGCAGCTCAGTATAATAGCTCTATTAATGCTCTTAACCTTTCTGCACAAGCCGCTCTGCTTGCTCTCTCTCGCTTGGATGACCCTCATACCTCCGCACAATCTTTTGCAAAAATTCTACAAAATTCCAATGAACCCTATGCCAATTTTATTGAATGCCTCCAAACGGCCCTACAAAGGCAAATTACAAATGAGGCGGCTCGGCAGGAAATTCTTCTTAAATTGGCATATGAGAACGCTAATGCAGACTGTAAAACCTTGCTTACTCCCTTGATTAATTCTCCAGATGCCACTCTAGCCCAATTCCTACAAGCCTGCAGGGTGGTGGGAACACACCAATACACTTCCGAAATGATGGCTGCAGCTATCACCAGAGGTAATAAGCCATCTGGTAATTGTTACAATTGTGGGGAGCCTGGCCATTTTAAATCACAATGTCGAGCCCCCAGCGGGGGGGCAGCAAAGCCCTCCGCCAGTAGAGATGTTCGACCAAAACAGTCTGCCCGAAATGTAAGAAAGGCTATCATTGGGCTAATCAATGTCAATCAAAAACTGAACCCTCGGGAAACGAGTAGAGGGGCCGGCAGCTAGCCCCTCCCCCAAGGCTGCCCATATACCATCCACTGTGTATGAATTATCAGTGGCAGCAGATGTGCTCCTATCCTTTCCCCATCTACCACTCTCTGTCAGCGCACAGCTTCCTCCTTCTGCCTCTTTCTCCTCCGATAAAACTGCTCTTATACAATCTCACCCTCATGCCCTCCTCAAAGGAATCTCTGTGGTTCCCGATCTGCTTTATCCTTCCTCAAAACTCTCAGCCATTAACCTTTCTGTGCTATCCACTCTTCCAATGAAGTTACAAAAGGGTGATGTGGTAGCAAAAATGATCATGGTACCGCAACTTCCCTCTGATGTGCTTGCCCTCACTAGATCTATCACCGAAACTAAGCCCACACTCTTGGCTTTAATCAAGGGTCGCCGGTTCACCGGTCTTCTGGACTCTGGTGCTGACGTCTCGGTGATACACTCTGACGAGTGGCCTACAGACTGGGAAACAGAGACCTCCCCATCGGTAAGAGGTGTAGGAGGGATTCAAACAGCTCGCATCAGTAAATTTTGGCTCCCTGTGACTTCTGAAAACCTCACAGGGACTGCACAAATAAAGCCCGTCATCCTCCCCCTTCACACGAATTTGTGGGGGAGGGACTTGCTGTCTCAATTTGATGCTAAATTGCAGCTAGAATGACTCATCCTCTTCCCCATCGCTTGACCTTAACCACGGACATTCCTGTTTGGGTTGATCAATGGCCATTGCCAGCAAATAAATTGCTTGCATTGCAGCAATTAACAACAACCATCCTCTGCTACTATTCTATCTGCTTTCTCTCTTTCTCCCCTAACCCCTTGGGACAGTCATAACTATTTTCATCAAAATAAAAGGGCTCTTATGAAGGAATTCCAAATCACCGCCCAAGAGGCTGCTGCAATTATTCAACAATGCCCTACTTGCAGCAAGCAAGCCCCTGCCCTACCAATGGGAGTAAATCCCAGAGGCTTAAAAGCCTGCCAAATTTGGCAAATGGATGTAACCCAGTATGCGCCTTTTGCACCATGGAAATATATCCATGTTTCAGTGGACACATACTCAGGGTTCATCATGGCCTCCCCGCAAAGAGGAGAGACCACAAAACATGTCATTAACCACTGCATTCGGTCATTTGCGTGTCTGGGAAAGTCCTTAGAATTAAAAACTGATAATGGCCCCGCCTATACTAGTACCAACTTTGCTACCTTTTGTAAACAATGGGGCATTTTGCACAAATTTGGCATTCCATACAATTCTCAAGGGCAGGCCATAGTAGAAAGAGCCAATCTGACCCTAAAAACTGCTCTTGACAAAGTTCAAAACTCGATGGGGAAACTCATCCCAGGGCTACCCACGCTGCAAAACAAGCTTAACTTGTGCTTATTTACACTGAATTTCCTGAATGAGTCTGGCACACCTGCTTCTTCTGCTGCCTCTCAACACTTTTGCTCTCCATCCAAGGATGCTCCTAGACCTCCAGTCTACTTTCGACAGTTGCCAGATCCCACATGGCATGGGCCAGCTGAACTTATAACCTGGGGACGAGAGTACACCACCTGGGTCCCCGGACGACAAGTGAGGCCTTTTCTACCCAAACCAGCCTTGCCTACATCAGCATCATGAAGCTGCCCGCTGCATTCATCATTTGCCTCCTGGGTTTCCACATCATTCCTGCTGATACGACAGCCACCCCATCCTCCTGCGACGCCTGCATCAAAACTACTCGCAGCGGAACGAAAACCCGATCCACCCTGATCTATCATACCTTGAAGCCTGAGTGCAACTCCACGACGGTCTCCCCTTGTCTGCATAACAACACTCAATATGCGCGATGTTACACTGCTGAAGGCATTCAGTGCTATGAGCCCAAGGCAGTGGGACCCATTACAGCATCCCTATATGTCTATGCATACAAAGGTGGCTCCAGTTCTGATCTTGCAGGAATGTTCTCTACCAGTCAAACAAAAAATGGGTACATAATCCATAATGTCACTCGGGGGGGGGTACCAACACCTCAGTATGCTTTGATGCTTGCCTTGCCATCAGCAAAGGTCAAGGTCCTAACAACGCTGCAGGAGTTATCTGGGGCTCACACAGCTGGCAGAGATCTTATCTACAGGAAAAGAAATATCTCTTTCAAAAGGTGTCCGGGACTAACGTGGGGGCCACCACTGTTTACAACTACTGGTACACCCCACCTATTGACTCTGCTCAAGTAAGAGGCCCTCAAAATATTAATATCACTGTTAAATCAAGCTCTACTTCATGTACCACTGACAAATGTAATCCCATTTGCTTGTACACTCACTTACCTGAATCTAAGGGGGTACAATATCGTTTTTTAGGTCTTGGTATCGACGGTACCGGACGTGACCCATATGGTTATATTGTATTGAAAATTGAGGTAGATGATAGCAGAAAAGTTATCCAACAAATTACTGATAGAATGATCAAGGTTGCGCATGTACCCGTACAAACATGGAATGGTCTTGATTTTAGAGACATGTTTGGATCCTGGTTCCCAAAATTGCCTGGTTTGCAAGCTATTGTAGCGCTCATTGGTATGATTGCTGCGGGATGTGTTGTATTGCCTTGTGTATTACCCATCTTTGTACGCACTATTTCTAACAGTTTATCCCTCTTGGCTGAGAAAAAAGCCACTGCGCAGCTAATGGCTCTCTGGAATCAACAAATAACTAACACATATGAACCACTGCCATCCGAAGATGAGATAGGGGAGCCAACCTGTGACGACCCAGACGAGGACAAGATGTTTGTGATGGTTGAAGAAGTCACGAACGCCGTGGATAACATCAGCATGCACAGCACTCTTGCCTACGGGCCTGACAAAGACTGTTGTTGGGACTAAAACACTCCCTGTCTCTTAAAAAGGAAAAACAGGGGAGATGTGGGAACTATGATTCTTTGTTCTTTGTGTACGTGCTAGGACAACGGAGCCTTCTGGTAGTTGGCTGGAACATGGAGCAAGGAGCAAGGACAAATTGTTGCCATTTCTTAACCAGAACTGTAGCAAACTTAAACTCTGCAGCCTTGTATGCTTTATGCAAATGATCAGTGCATGATGTGTGATGTAATGCGTTTGTGATAGGACATTAACAAAATTGCTATGTTAACAAGATTGCTTCTAATAAAAGAGGGTTTTGGAGTTCTCTCTGCGCTCTCATCCCAAGACAACTTTGCGAAGTGTCTTCTTTTCATGAGACCACCACACACATGCATGCCAGAAACTGGAAGACCAGGTTTCCGGTGCTTCCGCATGCGTGAAGACCAGCTGACCAGTGCATATGCATACTCTGGAACCCAGAAGATCAACGGGTGATGGCTGGTGTGTTTGGAGAGATTGGCTCTGTGTGCCACTTCTAGCACATGTGCCATAGGTTCGCCATCACAGTTCTAACAGGAGGGGTACAAATCTAAAATACAGATCCTAATAGCTAACAGCTCCAAAGAGTCACTTTACGTCCTCAGAACTAAAATCATTATCTCCTCCAAGATAACAACACACGATCACATCTCAGTCACTTCCATTGGATTTGCATAAACTGGAATCAAATTCAGTATGAATCCAAGCAATTTTATCACCAGGTTCCAAAAGCAATCCTCACTTTAACTTTGAAAATGTTTCCCTGATCATTTCTATTAGATGAGATTAAATCACATTCCACAAAGCTGCTGGTTGTCACTTGGAAGACATTAAGAGGGAAGAAGTACATATATTTTGCCATTCCTATTCACATAAGTTAAGGAAGGCTTATCTGTGTTCAGTGAGATCAAACTTTATATTCTTCCAAGCAGTACTATAGGTATCTCTTCTGTAACTTTATCTTCTGGATGTCCTTTATCTTCTGGATGTCCTCTGGGGTCTGCATGCAGAGAATCTACATTGATACAATTTTATCCATTTTATCTTTTCATTCCAAGTGATGATTAAGACCTCATTCAACCTGGGATGAATTGATTGCATAAATTTTGTCCTCCTTTAGTAAGTGGTACCTGTAGTAAATTCCAGTTTTATTAGGGAATGATTGTGTCCAAGATAAGGAACTGTGATAAGAGGTAGCACTTGCTGTCAGTGTTCTGAAACAACAAAACAATTTTAATGTAGTTAGTTAGGCCCTTAATAAGTTGAATCAGGTGAGGGGCATGAACTTCAAAGATGCACTCAGGGAAGGCAAGTTAAAGTCTCCCAGCATCATAAGCCAAAGGAACCATCATCAACTTAGGCACAATATCAAGCAGCAAGGGATTGGTATAGCAAGTAATAGTTCTAACATCCCAAAGGTCCAACCTCACAATAAATGCTCTCCTCTTCATCTTTTGCATGTTCAGAAGAATAAACCAGAATTCCATGCCTATTTAGCAGATTGAATTTTTGAATTTTTTTTCCACACATGTATCAATGTTTATGCTTGGAAATGAATATATCATTGTTTAAACAATCAATTTCAATAATTTTTGAGTCATCTATTAAGTTAAATTTTCTCATTTGTAAGAAATATATCACAAATTTTACTGAACATTTTGTTTGATTTATTAAATTCTGGCTTATTCTTCCTCTAATTTTTATTAGAGAAGAATGAGTATGTAATCTAACTATTTTCTATAGTTTGTGTTACCTTACAGTAAAATGTTACACTATGATTTAACAATGCATGTGGGCTTTTGTACTAGTTAGTAGACGATTAGTAGTAGTCTTTAAATTCAGGTTTCTGATACATAGGCAAATGAAAATAGTACTACATGAATTTTTATTAATGTCAGAGGTTTGAAGACATTGATATCAATTTGAATAACTTGAAAATGTTTTTTTATTTAAAAAATGAACTTTATAGCCATCATTCCCAGACTTTGTACTGTAGTGCCCTATGCTGCAAATTTGTAGGGGCATTGTTGGATCACAACTACTTGCTCGAGGTAGTTCACCATTTTAGGGCATAATGAAAAATTATTAAGACACTGCAGGCTCTGTGGATCAAGAAAGTTTGGGAACCATTATTTATACTCTCTTCTTTAAAAGATTTATGACCAATCACTTAGCAGACCAGTTGAAATTACAACAGATTGAAAAACAATTTATAACCCAGTTCTGGAGTTCCAGTGGCTGCATATTTACTTGCAGTCACATGCCTCATTTAGGATGGTTGGCAAATGACTCATCTTTATGGCCTATTGCTGTGTTCCGAGATTTATGATTTTTTTTGCTGGTTCTCTGGCAAAAATATATGCCAATAGGAATACACTGATTTATCTAACAACTGCTGTACCTACTTAACGACCATGGTATTCTCTTAGTGGTTGCTGCAAAAATGTCATAAAATCAGACCTGTTCATGTGGGGGCCTTAATATAAAACTCATAACTCATATGGAAATTCCAGGTTCTATTATGTTTATATGTCAGGAACACCTGTGTAGTATTATGATACAGTGACAAAATGTGCTAACCCAACTGCTAATAAGTTACTTGTTAGAAGTCTAAAAGATAAAATAGGATAAATTTCTTTTGAGAGTAGGTTTTCTTGGTTGGATCCTAAGGAAACTTCTCTCATGTGACCAGGCAGATTAATATTCATAGTTTATTTTGTACTTGTAATATATCCTTAAACAGGGTTATTGATCGAATGTGTAAATGTAGTAGTATTTACAAATCCTCTAATTGTATAGCCTACTAATCTAAATTCTGTTTTGTTTTGTGAATAAGTACAAAGTAAAATTATTGTGAATATAAATATTGACACCTGTTAAGAGGCAATGTCAATCTTCCATGAACATCTAATGATTCAGATTGAGAGATGATAACCCAGCTGTCGTAGGTGTGGGTCTGGCCACTTGAGAAATGTTTGCCTCTGTACATCTCCATCCATCCATTGAGGTCAGCTAAAGGTGGACACATTATATAGTTCTCTTAATCAAAGGCATCAGATCAACTGACCATTTATGTTTAGATTTTCTACTTCAGGAATTTTCCAAAGAGTAAATTGATCCCTAGAAGCACATTCCTATATTTCTGGTGTCCTTCCCTTCCCCTAGGAACCTGCATAACTTCTTTGAACATTAGTATAAAATTCGCAGGTATTTATAGTTACTGCTTAAATCCAATTCAGTTTGCCAATTGCCACTACATCATCATCTTCCTAACTTAAACAATAGCTTCTTTCCCGCCTTCAGATGTTTTACAGGTTGAGCAGTTTTATGGCTTACATCAAGTAAGCTTTCTTTTGACTAGAATTTCACAATTTTAATTATTCTCCTTTTGTACTATGATGACACAAAATACATTACTTTAAGTAATGTAACTACTACTCTATGTTTATATTCCTTTAAATGATTCTGTTCAGGTTAACTATTTTTTTGCCTAGACTTAAATTTGGGGAGACAGAACACAATATATTTTTGACTATGCAAACCTGAATAACTTGAGTATACATACTGCAGATAAAATACCAAGATCTTATTGTTGGATTTCACTAATGTATCTATATTTGCAGGCATTATGCATAAAAGGTTAAAAGGGATATTCCTTTATTTGAAGTGCTGCAGTGTCAGGCTTAAATCTGTTCTATTCCTTTGCTAAACAGAATATAATGGTGAATAAGAGAGTCATCTTCTATTTCAGCATTAAATCCTAAACTCATGGCTTACTTTATACAGTATTTGCAAGATAAGAAATAAAGGCTATATTTTTGCAAACTAAAAATATTATAAAATTTCAATACAGCCTTCTATTGGTGTTTATAAGCTGGACAACACAGCTTATAAAAATTGTGTCATTGTACAAATATAGAACTTTGTATAAATAAGGACTAGCCCAGGAAGTTACCAGGAATCAACTCTTGAATGAAGGATTCTCCCTTACCCAAATGTCATCAACATGTGCTTTGCACTACTCCATGCTAGCAGATATTTGGTCTTCCCAGACCACTTAAACCAATCCATTTAAAATGAAATAAAATTTACTAACATTTGAAATAAACATCCATTCCTGAGAGTGAAAGGGGTGAAGGTGAATGAGGTTATTATTATTACTGTTACTACTACTACTATTGTTGTTGTTTTAATTTTTTTATTGAGAATAGTGCACTAGTTAGTAGATTGAATAGTTCAAGCTTGTATTTTAGGAATAGCACAAGCCTGTTTCAGGGAAGGATGGTCAATTGATCACTGCCTCTTTCTCCATCATCTATCTGACAAATATCTTTCATCCTCAGTGAAAAGTTTGTGTTGCCTTCATCAATCTTAATAAACTTTTGATTCAATCTCCAGTTACGATCTTTGGGAGAAATTGGCTACTTTTTTAATTGAAGAATGGAGAATTGCCTTCTATTATTACTTGTTTTGATTATGAAATTACATTAAAACAATTTGTTGCAAGTTCATTATGGCCCTCTATCAATTTTTCTCTCTTTCAATTCCTATTTAAAAGGGTGTATGTGTGTGTGATACAAGGATAAATCTTAGTAATTATCCTTTTAAATGTTATATTGTGTGATATAATTTTATCAAAAACTGAACTCTTACATTGCCAAATTAACCTGTCTCAGTTTTTTTCCACTGAGCCGAAGGGAGAATCCAGGATGGGTAGTCTCTAGTCTCATAGCTCTGCAGACCGACCGAGTTGAAAAACTGAGGACACCCCACCCCCGGTAACAGTCCCCAGTTCTTCACTCGGTCTCAGCGTGTTCAGACCACCCTTTAAGGGCTCTGAATAGTTAAGATTGTAGAAGAATCTTCACCCCCTGGATTGAGCTTTTTTTTCTTAGAGAGGCTTAGAACAGGTTTGACAGCTAGCCAGCTTGCTGATTTAGCACTTTTGTTTTTTGCACCTTTTCTCCGCATTTTTTTGATAACTTTTTAAATTTTATTTGCTGGTGGATTGGTTTTTTTGTGGTTGTTGGAATTTCGGTTGGAGGTGCCCCTGAGAGCCTGTGTGGCCTGGGCTGGGCGGGGCGGAGGTCGATGTCTTATTTAACTCATTTTCTCCCAGTCTGTGCTTATTTATTTGTGCTAGCTGTGACAACCACAAGGCACTTTTGCCCCTTTTTGGCGGTGGCCATTTCAGACGTTTTGGGACAATTTTGTAGAAATTCTCCAGGATTGTCCCTGGGGTATTGGCCATCTGGATTGAATCCTGACCCCCCTGAGCAGTCATCAGAGCACCATGCAGCTGTGAGGTGCTTGAACCTGCCAGATTGATTATGGTGCAGCCAGCACTGGCTCGCAAGCCTCTGTCAGGACTTGTAGCAATTTAAAGAGTGAGCCTTCCCCCCCCCTTTTTTTTCCCCTCTGACTCTTGCTTTAAATTGTGGAGCTGTGCTGAGCTCACCACTTCTGGGTTGCACTAGTCTTCTGAAGTGGTGGACAGCTGCTGTGGCCAAATAAGTTTTATTTTTATTTTTCTCTTGCCTCTTTTTGTTTTTCTCTCTGTCAGTGACAGTTATTTTTGGCGGTCTCAAAATGGCGGCCAGGGGAGCTGATCAGGAATTATCAGCTCCTCAGCAGAGTAGAGAATGGGCTGTAAGGGGATCAACTAAGCCCAGGTGTCCTGGACTAGAGACAGCAGCTGGGATCAGAGCAAGGGTCCTAGCCCCTAAAAGACCATCGAGGGCAGAGGATAGGCAGGCCAGGAGTAGACAGAAAACTCTGGATAAAAAGTTTGATAAGGCGTTGAGAGATTCCAAGATGGCTGAAAAGAGGGCCATCTCTCCTCTGATCCTACAAGATGGCAGACATCAAGATCAACTGGCAGATAGACAATATTTGACTGCCTGGTCTCCTAGTGGCTCAAGTATTCTGGATTTGCAGGGAAATCTCCAAATCAGAGCAGAAACAGCTCATAATGTTTCTGAGCCATCACAAGGATTTTTGATTGCTGAACTGGGAAGCCAAGTCTCCAGCGGAACCAGAGCTGCGCCTGAAGCCACCTTTACAGCGGCTGGGTTGTGGCCTGAGGAGACCCGCATACAAGAGATGCCATCCTTCATGAATGCCTGGACTCCCAAACAATTAGACAAGAATTTCAAGCAGAAGTCAACCAGCTGCTCCAGCTGTCTTGTTTGGACGCTAACAGAGGGGTGCCACAGGGGCATGGCCAAGCTTTTGCAGAGCAGCTGATCTACTTCAGAGATCGTTCTGCATCCCCATCGGAAAGAAGCCAGTCTTACGTCCCTGAGAGGGACCTCCTTCCAGAGAGGGACTTTAAGGATGAGGAATTGGAGGTAGCAGGTCCCCTCTCCTTTAAGGATCTTTTCCAGCCAGCCTGACATGGAGGACATTTTAAAGGGGGAGGACTGGAAGGAGGAGATGGCACTCCGCAGAACTCCTCAAGCCAATGCCTGGGCCATCAGGGCATCAATGACTGTCTTTCTTCAAACAGACCTCTTTGTGGTGGCTGAGACAGTTGCAGGGCAGAATCCTACCTGAGGACCTCAGGGTGCATCAGGACCTGAGTAATATAATAGCCGCAGCTCAATTGACAGCTGATGCCACCCTCACATCAGCCAAATTTTCTTCCAGAGCCATGGCCTCATTGGCACATAGGCTCCTCTGGCTAAGAAATTGGCAGATGGATGCCAGAAACAAATGGAAGCTGGTGTCAGCTCCTTTTAAGGGAGAGAGGCTTTTGGGGGAAACCCTGGATCCTTTTTTGATGGAGACCAGGGACAAGCGAAAAATCCTGCCCTCCCAGGGGAGGCGCTTTTATTACAGGTCTCTGCCCTGCTACAGAATTCCCTCCTTTAAACAGGGAAGCTGGAGCAGGCTTTCCCCGTCAGAGTAGGCCCTTCTTCCAAAGATTCTCGTCTCAGGCCGATAGACCAGCCTTTGCCACCAGAAGGCATCAGAGGCAAGATGGCAGAAGGTCCTTTCTTTGCACAGTTTCCAACACTGAGAGCAGAAGGGGTCAACGTTCTCCGGTGCAGGTGGCCCCAGGAGCTATTGTATGCCTTCCCCCCTTCCCCTGATTCTGGGGACTATCAGAAAGGTATTGATAGAGAAGGCGGAGGTTCTGTTGGTAGCCCCTTACTGGCCCAGGCATCCATGGTTTGCTGACCTGGTGAGCCTGTCAGTCACCAGACCCTGGAGAATTCCCCTGCACAAGATATCTCTCAGCCAGGGCCCAGTTGAGTACCCAGATCCAGCCTGGTTCCGGTTGATCATCTGGTGCTTGAGCGGGGGCTCCTGATACTTAGATGTAACAGCATCTGCCCAACAGGGGAAGGTGTTGAGTGTTTGTAACTTCCTTTTTATACTGCCCTTTTCATCAACCTGTTTCAGGATCTTTAATAACATCTTTAATAATAGTCCTAGAAATTAAAAATAGTATATTGTTTTTCTTAGCTATGTGATCAACTGTAATATTTGAAAATTTGTGTATTTTGCTGAACTTACTTTAACATCCTCAATGTAGTATTGTACTGCACAATTTTATACAATATCTATATCAATACATTTTAATTTCTTTTGTGTATTTCCTTTGTGAAAGCATTGTGGTCTCTATTTACAGTTTGTCCTTCAAGGGAGGATATTAAGCAAATACCTATAATTGATGGTAGAAAAGAATGGAAGTCTAGGTAGTCTAGAAGTCTAGATTTTTTTTGTTATAGAAGTAGAACTAATTGGTGAAGGACAAAATAGATTGTAAAGAGAAAGTATATGAATGGGACCAAGGACTTGGACAATTTGAAAAAGAAGCATTGGTTTGTGGAGATTCTGAAAAGGAAATAATTTGATTGCTTAATTACTTAGATGTGCAAAAAAGGATTGAAAGAAACTGAAACTGCTTCAGTTCCTTCCCTTTACCTATGTCTCCCTCCAGGTTACCAGCCTTATGAAAAGACAGTGAAAAGAGGAATGTATTAGATTTACTAATGTGCTCAATTTAAGTTTTTCTGGATCTATTCAACTGACCACTTTTTCCTCATTTGGGGAAAAATCTCTGACAAGGTCTTCTGCCCAGTCTATCCTCAGAGACAAAGGCTTCTTAATAACAAATGTCATCTTTCTGGAACTTCAGTTTCCTTCCTTCAGGGAAGCTACCTGTGGACTTTTCTCCACCCAGGAACCAATAACAAATACAGTCACACAACATTCTTTTTTTTTTACAGCCATTCCAATAGACTATCTCTCTTCTCATTTCTCTCTTTTTAATTTTGGATCAGATGGCCAGCATGTCCCCCAGCAACTGAGGAGATGAACCCCCCCCCACAGCTCTAGTCCCCAACACCTACTGGTATATATCAGGCTACACCAATGTCTAGCTGTTTAACAGCTGTCTCTACATCTCTCCACAATAGTAATAGCAAGGAGCCAGGTCAGCTCATTAGCCCTTGCAACAGTGTAGCCCCCATTTAATGGCCACAATTGAGCTGCTTCTCTTTTTTTCTCCTCCATTTGCTGACTCATACTAGCACATCAGGAAGTCACTAAAAACCATATTGCAATGCATAGTGTACACAGAAAGTTAGCTTGCTAAACTTCACTGAGAAAAATTGGAGAAAAATAGCTATTAGAATTTTTCAGTAGTAAGACATTCTCAGTGTATAAAATTACTTACATAGCATTTATTTTAGAAATTGGATTTATAAACTGGAAATAAAGTAAATGGAATTGTTTATTGTAGTATTTATTAATTTTATATTAAGCGACATAGTTTTTACCCTGGTCCATCTCTGTTTGGAGTGCATTCAGTTGAGCATTTAAAGGCAGGATAGTAGTTGCACTAAAGCTGCCTGTATTTGAGATCTAGAAGTGTTGGAGGCAAGCATCATGTCTTTCAGCAAAGGCTGCAAAAAATTAGTTGGCAGTGGACCTTTCTGGTAGCTGTGATGCTATGGGTTTATTAAGCTTTAAAAATCATCATTGGGGCACGCAAGACTGGTTGGTGGGCTGATGTTGCCTGTGGACCATATGTTATTCAGGGCCAGCATGATACAGAGAGCAAGTTATTTTTTGTAGTTTGTGTTTTCTGTTACATGTAGTATTGAGCTCTGTAATGTGACCAGATAATCAAAAAATACATTCTGTACTGCAAGAAATCTTTTTGTTAAAATTTAATCTTAAATTGCACCCATATTGTATATTTTGATAGGTTGTTGTACAACTATTACAGTATAGACAATGTGAAATCACAGCTACCAGTTTTTCTAACTGTTTAGCTTCAAGTTTATTCCAAGAAACTAGGATTTTAAAGTTTTTTTGGTATGGTACCCAGAGTGCCAATAAGAACTTGGAATTACCATGGCCAGTTACTTCATAATCTTTCAGCTTTGATTTTCAGATCTTGATACTATCCGATCTTCTCTAATTCTTTGGCTACTATTCTACTTCCATTAGTATTGCCACATCAATTATCCACACTTTCTTCTTTTCAACCACAGTTTAAATCTGGTGTGTTATAAGCCAAAACTTTATCAATTTTTATTTGATAATCTTCCAACATTTTAACTTGCTCCTTTTGAACTACACCATCTCTATTCAGCCAGAATATATGCTACCGGTAGCAAGTAATCTTAACCAATAGTAATTTGGGACCCATGGAGTCATAACCATTAATAATATTTTGTGAGTACAGAAGTGCTCATCCACGCTGTGCTGAGAGTCCAGGATGGGTTAGACTCCTCCCTATTATGTCATAGAGCTGAGTCTGCCGTATATAAAAAGCTAGCCTCTAGACAGATCCCCAGCTTTGATTCAGCTCCTTTGTCTCAATTGAGCTACATGTCTTGGAAGCAGCTGATGATTGTTGCGAGAGCACAGCAGAAGAGCAAGTAGAGGTTTCCTTTTTTTTCTCAAAATCCTTTGGCACAGCTTTCAAGGCTCCAATTGAGCTGTGCTAGCTGAAGAGCAGGGATCTGCTCTCCAGCAGAATCGGGGACTTGGCGCTGCCTTCAGGAGGCTGCAGACAAGGGAAGAGCTTGGAAACCTCCGGCGCAGCCTCCTGAGCGAGTTCGGGCTGCCGCAAGACGCAGCACTCCTAGCGGCGCCTTTCAGCTGCTTTTTACGAGGCAGCCGTACGTAGCTCACCACACCTAAAGAGCTACGGAGGCTCTGGAAGCATTTCCCAGAGCCTCTACACGTGCGGGCGGCCATTTTTTATCAGCGGCCATTATGCACGTTGCGAGTGGGCATTTTTAATTAGCCCAGGCCCTGCAATATTCTTGAAAGAACCTTTCTGTGGTCGTTTGAGAGGGTTGACCCACTTTTAGGAGACACATATTGAGGGTTGCTTCCAGGACCTCTTGTGTCTTAAGTTATCATCATGGAACCAAGCAGAGAAGCTGAAGGTTCAGGCCTAGAGGAACAGGGTCCTCGGGGCCAGAAGAAAAAGAGGGAGAGACAACAACACCAATCAGCGCAAAGAGAGGTGGCTGCAAAAATCAGAGCCAAGGCCCTCACTTCAAAGAAAACATCTCAGGCTGAATTAAAGGCTGAAAAGATGAGGCACACTGCTCTTGAGAGGCAATTGCTAAAATCCTAGACCAAATGAGAGGTCACTTGCAGCAGGCTTCCCTTCCAGGGGAAGCACAGTTGGCCAGGGTGTGGGACCCAGGGAAGGGGAGGGCCATTCTAGTTCCTTCTTTTATACCCAAGCCTGGTCTCCTATGAGAGCAGAGGAGGAAGACCCCACCCCCCCCCCAGGATCTTAGCAGATCTGGGACCAATTTTCAACAGGCTATTGTGGTTCCACCTCCCAGCCAGTCCTCTCAGGTAGCCATAGGCATAGGCCTGAGGTTACCTTCACTCCCACTGCTGCAGGCATGCACCCTGCTGAAGCCCCCCTCGGGCAGTGGTTCCAGTGATGTTTCATTGGTAGTTCCTACAGCCAGTAAACATGGTTTGGCAGAGGGTTTCCAACAGCTCCTTCCTCCTTGGGGGGGTTGGTTTCCCAATCCCTAGGGGCTCTTCTCTGTCATAATACCCCAGACATCAGGAGGTTAGTGGGCCATCTACTCAATCTGACTGGGGAGACACTGGGGATAGAAATCACTCATGCCCTTCAGAGCGCAGTCCCTCCTCAGGGTCAGAGGAAGAAGAGGGCGAGATCAGATATGTCAGAGGCAGAAACTTTTCTTCGGGACCAACCTCCTTCGATGGCGGTCTTTAAGCCCACTCTATTTAAACCTCTCTTACAAAAGGCATTGGTCACCGCCCAATTGACCCTTGAGTAAGTGGCCCCTGAACCCCAGAGGGATTCTTCTGCCCAAGGGGATTCTCTTTTTTCAAAGCCTGTGGTCCAAACAGAGGTTCTCCCCTCTCCTCTGTTGTTTCTAGACCTAGTCAAAGAGCAATGTGCCTCTCTGGCTGCTGAACCTAGACCTTCATCTCACGATAGATGCTTCTATAACATGGGACTGTCCTAGTGGTTCCTTCAGTGGATGCTCCAGTAGTGGCCTCCTTTTCCTCCTCCAGCACCCCCACTGAGCCAGAGGACGTGCTCAAGGCCGAAGACAAAAGATCAGAGCAAACACTCAAACGCAACCATCAGGCATTGGCTTGGGCCGTTCGAGTCTCACCAGCAGTGTCCTTTTTTACTAGAGCCTCGCTCTGCTGGCTACATCAATTACAGGAGCACCTTCCTCCATCTGACTTTAGATCTCACCAAGATCTGAACAAAATCATTGCAGCAGCTGAATTTACGGCGGACGCCACACTGAATTTAGCCAAGTTCGTTTCTAGAGCCATGGCCTCCTTGGTCACAGCAAGACAATTCCTATGGCTCCAGAACTGGCAGTCTGACTCCCGCTGTAAGTGGAAGTGGCATCGGCTTCCTTGTGCTGGAGAGAAGCTCTTCGGTGAGGTCCTGGACCCATACCTGGTTGAAACCAGGGACAAGAGAAAGGTTCTCTCTTCGAGGGGAAAGAGGGCAGATTATCACCCCACACCGTCCTTCCGTCCTTCCTCTTTCTGGGCTGAGTCCTCCTCTCACTTCTCCCATAATCAGAGGCCATTCTTTCAATGACAGGAACAGTGACCTGAGATGACTGGCATACAGCAACATCAAAATACTGGTAAATGACTCTTTCGAGGAGGAGGTGGCTGTGCCTTCTGACGCTCCAAGTGAACGCCTGTTCTCCGCCCCATCAGAGGTCGACTGGCCTTCTTTGTCTCCAGATGGGAGGAGTCCACATCAGATGCCTGGGTACTCAGGACAATTAGATCAGGTCTGCAGCTGGAATTCCTCTCGCCTCCCCCAGAGCATTTTGTGACCTGCCCCATTTCTCGGGATAGTGCAAACAGGTCCTGGTGGAATTGGCCATTCAACTTCTTAATGACATTAGGGCCATTCAACCGGTTCCTGCAGACCAACGGGCTTGGGTTTTATTCCAGGATCTTTGTGATCCCAAAGGCATCTGGGGGATGGTGAACCATTCTCAACTTGAAGTGTTTGAACAGGTTCATCCCATACAGGTGTTTTAAGATGCAGACTTTGCATTCCATCCTAGAGAGCATTCGAGAGGGCGACCTCCTGTCTTCCATAGACCTTACGGAGGCCTATCTCCATATTCCTATCTGGCGCCATCACTGCAAGTTTCTTCATTTTTGTTATCAGCACAAGCATTTCCAGTACTGGGCCTTTTTGGGCTGTCATTGGCTCCCAGAGTCTTCACCAAAGTGCTGGCAGCATTGGCGGCTACCCTTCGAGCAGTTTCTGTGAGGCTTCAGTGTTACCTGGATGACATTTTGATCCAGTATGCATCGCTCCACTCCACTCTACAAGACCTCCATTTGATGATGCAGCTTCTGCAGGACCATGGCTTTTCTATCAACGTGAAGAAAAGCCACCTCAACCCACGACCAGACTCCTCCATTTGGGCACTGTCATCAATTCGTCCCTTTGCGAGGTTTTCCTCTCACTGGATCGTGGGGACAGACTGAATGAGATGATCTTCCAAATCAGTTGACAACGCAGTTCCCTTAGCTCATCTTTCCAGACTGCTAGGGAAAATGATCTCCTGCATTGGTATCGTCCCATGGGCAAGACTCCATTCTTGGACTCTCCAATAGTTCCTGCTCTCTTATCAACGAGCGGGCATCAGCCACTCTTCTTCCAGAGTGCAGATTCTACACTCTTTCTGTTGGTGGCAGTCTCCTGCACTTTGGAGAGGACATCTGTTTAAGGAAGCCAGAGAGATTACTGCTCACCATGGATGCCAGCCTGCAGGGCTGGGGGGCCATTCTGGGGAGCGTGATGGCTCAGGGGTGTTTGTCCCTGGCAGAAGGATCTTACCCAATAAACTGGTTGGAATGCAGGGCAATCTTCCTGGCCCTCAAACTCTTCCATACCAGGGTGATGGGGTCACATGCTGGACAATGTGGCTGCGAAGGCACACATCAGTCACCAAGGGGGAATGAGGTCCAGGGCCTTGATGAGGGAAGCCGAATGCCTAGGGCGTTGGGCGGAGAGACACCTTTTGTCCATCAAGCCAGCCCTGTTTCCAGGGTCGACAACTCTCAGGCCAACTGGCTGAGTCGAAGTGCTGTCGACCATTCAGAGTGGAATCTCCATTCTTCTCTGCTCAGGGATCTGTCCATCAGGTTCGGCACTCCCTCAGTAGACCTGTTCTCCTCTCCCCTGAACGCTCAGGCGAGCAGATTCTTCACCAGATTTCCTTCTCAGGGAGTGGAAGGGACCAATGCACTTTGGAGCAGATGCCCCCCAGGTGTCCTCTATGCCTTTCCCCCTCTTCCACTCATTCCAACGGTCATTCGGAAAATGTTGGAGGAGAAGGTGGAGCTTATTCTCCTGGTGCCTCATTGGCCCCAGAGGCCCTGGTTTGCAGATCTGATGAACTTGTTGATTGCTCAACCTTGGAGAATCTTGGATCACAGGATCTCACTCCATCAGAGAAACCTGCTATCCCCGGACCCGCCATGGTTCCACTTGACCATGTGGCACTTGAGTGGCAATGTCTGAGAGACTCTAACCTTCCTGATAGGGTCATCTTCACCATTCAGGCCTCCCGTAAATCCTCCACAATACGCATTTACGATGCCACCTGGAAGGTTTGCTGCACTTGGTGTCAGAAGGAAAACTGTGTGCCCACCTCAGCATCTGTAACTGATGTGTTATTCCTTCATATGGATACGAGGCTCTTGCCCAACACTTTCAGCCACCAAGTGGCAGCCCTATCATCCGTTATCCACTGGGATCATTTTTTCATCTTTGTCTCACCATCCCTCTGTGCGTAGGTTCCTAAAAGGCGCCACTAATATCCACCCATCAGTGGTCCACAGATATCCCACATGGGAGCTTCCCAAGGTGCTGCAGGGTCTCCTTTCAAACCCCTTAGATCGGTGTCTTTTCAGTTCCGGACCTTTAAGGTGGTTTTTCTAGTGGCCATTACTTCGGCTAGGAGGGTGTCGGAGCTTGCAGCTCTCTCAGTCAGGTAGGATCTCGGTTCCTTCCATGACAACAGGGCGGTCCTTCACTTAGATCCTACCTTTGTCCCAATACTTAATACTTGGTTTCATAGGGCCCAAGAAATTGTGCACCCAGATTTTTGCCCTCATCCTAGTCATGATCTAGAACGTAAGTGGCATAGGCTGGAAGTGAAGAGAGCTTTATGTATACATCAAACAAATGGCCACCAGGATGATTAGGGGACTGGAGGCTAAAACATACAACAAACGGTTGCAGGAACTGGGCTTGGCTAGTCTAGTAAAGAGAAGGACCAGGGGAGACATGATAGCGGTCTTCCAATATTTGAGGGGCTGCCACAGGGAGGAAGGGGTCAAGCTATTTTCTAAAGCTCCTGTAGGCCAGACAAGGAATGATGGATGGAAACTGAACAAGGAGAGATTTAACCTGGAAATAAGGAGAAACTTTCTGACAGTGAGAACAATCAACCAATGGAACAACTTGCCCTCGAAAGTTGTGGGAGCGCCATCAGTTGAGACTTTCAAGAAGAGATTGTCATTTGTCAGAAATGCTGTAGGGTCTCCCGCTTGGGTGGGGGTTGGACTAGATGACCTACAAGGTCCCTTCCAACTCTGATTATCTCTATCTGTATCTGCCACATTTTGGAAAACCAAGGCCTGGTTTTTGTCTCTCTCCCACAATTTGATGGGCTGTAAGGCCTCCCCTCCTACCTTAAGCAGATGGATCAGATCATGTATTGTCAAAGCCTACCAGACTATGTGCCTTCCGGTGTCTACCAGACTTACAGCACACTCCACCAGGAGTGCAACTACTTTGGCCACCTGGACTACTCAGGCTTTGCTAGAGATCTGTTGAGCAGCTACTTGGGCATCTCTGTCACCCTTCATTAGGCATTACTGTCTTGATTCCTTCGCTTCAGTGGATGTGACCTTTGGACGAAGAGTACTTCAGAGGGTTGTCCCTGAAACGGAGTAAACAGACCAGACATGGGCCCTCCCGTGGACATCTTGGCTTTAGTATTTCTCATCCTGGACTCTCAGCGCAGCCAGCCCCACCTTGGTTATGTCCGGTGTAGGCAGGATGCGGAGTTATTTCTAACATGTTTGTTTCTTGCTTCCTTAGACATTCCGAGTCAAGTATCTTCACCTAAAGCTGGGGATCTGGCTAGAGGCTAGCTTTTTATATATGGTAGACTCAACTCTATGACATAATAGGGAGGAGTCTAACCTATCCTGGACTCTCTTGCAGCGTACATAGAAAGGGCGTTGTCAGGTAATTATACCAATGCCCATTTTGGATTATGATCAAGATATGTTCTTAGCCTGGTATATGAATCTTCTAATTGTAACTTACATCTCAGTAACAAACTACAGTTTATGAATTTGCCCTCATTCTCATCAGAAGTATGAAATAAACAAAATAATTTTGTATTCATTGCCATGAGATCCTTGGAAAACTGATATGATAAAAGTAAAGTACACTTCTCCATGCAATCTTAAATTTGATATTTCTGAACATTCATTGTCCATATATTTGTAGTATTTGTATTTTATAGGAATATTGCAAAAATAAATTTTTCTGTTGGATATTTTGTATTCCAGGAACAAATGCTGAATGTAAATTACAGCGAATAGTACTTAATCTATAGATTACTCGTTCACGCTGTTCAGGAAGTAACAATAAGCAACTTTATTTTTTTGAAGAAGTTCTCAGAACTTTCTGAACAGTGATTAAGCAACTAATAGCATGCAGGACCGAGGATAACTTGCAAATAATTTGATCAAGAATCTGATTACAAAGGAGGGGTATAATGAATACACCATTCCAGTATTTTTGAGCTTCAAAAAAAATAAAATAAGGCTACATTAAAGAAATATTGTTAAAACTGAAAGCCAAAATAATTATAGAGTAAGAAAAATAAATAATTAGAAGTTGGTAGGCATAGTTACCACTCTTATACATTCATGCCATTTCTTTATTTCCTTCTCTTTGTCCTGCTTTCTTGCATATTTATTACAGCAGTACCTTTGTCCTCAACTGCTTGTTAAAATTAGCTGCCTTGTGACCCACTACATTATTCCTTATGGGAAAAGTGTGTTACTCATAATTTTTGGTATACATCACACCTCCCGAAACCAATTAATGATGAGTACTGAGATACCCCTGTATTATTATTTTATTTATCAAATCTGTTTGTTACCCATCTTATCACAAGGTGACCCTTTGTGCTTTAATTTCATTCTTACTACTAGCAATCATTTCACTGAACCATATGATGGATGTACATTCTTTGTTCTGCTAGATGTCTGGCATGATAATACACTGTCACTAGCAGAACTCTCACTGAGCATCAAGAAGCCTCTCCTGTCAAAGTGTTTGCAGCATTACTACTATTGTGAGACAACCCAGGAGCAAAACACAGGACACAGATGCCTTATCTTTTAACAGTGGTTTATATACGAGACACATACATACACGTGTTACACATACACACAAGTGTTAGGCACATACCAGGCAATCAATCAATGTTCAACTCTTCATGGAGAATTACAATGGAGATAGAACACAAGGAGAGAGATCCCCTCTCATGGCCTCCCTTACATAGACAGCTTCTTAAAGTGGCAATAACTCTGCTGACCCATCCTCAGTCTTAAAGCGGCAATAACCCTGCTGACTCATCCTCATTGTATCAGCAGCCTTACAGCAGCTGATTAGCTATTAAATCTTCAATATCTTAACACATCCCCCACAACAAGGGAATATTCATGGAGGGAATTATTATTACTATTTTATTCTGCTTTTTATGTATAACTCAAGTTGGTAATCCTGCCTCTTGTTTTCTCCACAAGAACCCTTTAAGATCGGTTGAGCTGAGAGTGCCTAGCCCAGATCACCCAGTCTGATTTCATGCTTAAAGAAGGACTAAAACTCATAGCCTCGTAGTTTTTAGGCCAGCATCTTAATCACTATCCCAAACTAGTTTTCTATTTTGTAAGAAATGTGCAGAATTGAAATATTTAATTTAAACATGTTATATTTTTAATCATGTAACATGAAAATTACTGTAATATTTTAAAGTGAATTAATACTTATATAGTTATTATCGAATCCCTGAGAATTGTCCACACACAATATGGCTACTGTGACATTATACCTAGGGTCTACTTTGAAGCCTGTAGTTTTGAATGTAGCTTTCTGAGGCTACAAGCATAGAGGGGTTGGAGGAGGGTGAGCGGAATTGGGAGCAATTTGGAAATTTCCTTGCTGGTTTCCCATCTGACTTTCTGAGGAAGCCAGCATGGAGATTTGCAGGTGGCAGTTGTGTGATTGTAGGATGTTTGACAAGCAGTCATAAGCGCAAATATAGCCTCAAGCACACAGACCACAATTATATGATTGTGAAGGTGCTGGATTGTCCAGAAATCCAACGTAATAACCACAATTCATTCAGTGCCATCTTAACTTTGAACAATTGTTGAATGAGTATCAAGGAAATTCAACCTAGAAAAAGAAAAGCCAATCCAGAGAATAAACAGGAGACATATTGGCTATTGGATGAAGAAGTGGAAAATGATATCTGGCAACTTCAGTAATGACAGGCAAGAACCAAAAACCCTGTTAGAAGATAAAGTTCTGCACTTAAATCTGAGCCAGGCCATAAATGAGCATACTGGATAAGTGCTTGAAATGTGGATGGTTTATTCAATAGGGTAACGTGTGGTACAGTTCTTAAAGCCCACAGGAAAAAGAACTCAGGGCAGTAATAGTTATAGAAAAGTTGTCTAGTTGTTTGAAGAGTATGTGGTCGTGTTGGTTGGGGTTTTTGTTTCAGGAGATGTGCAAATTTTGGTGGGGAGGAAATGCCACTTTTCTCTCCCTGCAGGGTGATAACCTTTATTCCTTTGTCCTAGGTGTTTGGTATGCCTAGAGTTGAGGGACAGAAAATGTTTTGTGTATTCTGAGAAATTTTAACAACTTGCAGATTTTTTTCTTTCTTGTGATTAAAAAATCCTGCATTTACCTAGTTCTTAAAGTACTTTGTCAGTTTCAAACTACATGTCTTCAACAATATGTTTCTTTGTAATATTGTTACAAATATCACTGGAGGGTTAGGGGAGAAGGATAGCATTTCACCCCTTTTCTATTTTTATATTCCCACACCCCGATCTGTGGATCTTGGCTTCATGCTCAGCAACAAACTTGCATAGAGCACAGTTTGGAGCCTAACCTAGAGCTTTGTTCCATAACTTTATTTATGTAAGGAATAATATTAGGTGCATACAACATTCCCAATATGTCCAAGAAATTCTGGAAGGAGGCAAAGAATTATGTGCCATTTCAACCTATAAAATCCTTAAAGACTTAAAAGGGCAAAGTAAGCTAAAGTCTAAAGACCTGTTTCGGTAAGTCACTGCAACTGGGAAAGTTAATTTAATTCTGACCAGCCAGGGACCAGTATCTGGAGTATTGTGTAAAGTTGTCATTCAAATTTTGGTGTCTCCAGTCATTGCCCCCCAAAAAACCCACTGCATAGTTGCTGGGATCAGATGTCCCATATATTGAAAAGAATGTGAATTAACAAAAGGTTGGATCATTTTCCACATTATCAGATAAATGACAATTTCAGATCTGCAGAAATAAGAATATAGTCAAGAGATTTACCTGGTCTATTGAGTTAAAAAGAGAGAGAAACTAGTGGTGAGGTAAAATGAATAAGGCAAAAGATTGCAATTTACTGGCTGGACTTTGTTCCCTAAGGAGAATGATGCAGTATCTTCTTTAGAGCAATGCTGAGGAGAAGAAGACATTAAACAAGCTACGGTAGTGTGAATGCTCTACATTGTTTCAAGGTCAAAGGCTTTTTTTTTTTCTGAAAGCATTCCAAATCTTCCAGAAAGCTGACACCTGCCATAAAGCTCAGATATATTTGCTTTCCACTATGAAAATTTTACTGTCAGAGAACCTCTAGCACTCTGACATGCCTGAGAGATTAGAAAAATAAGGGAGAACACCAGAACTTAAATCATAATGGAAAAAGTTATGATTTAAAATAATAATTAAAAAGCCATATGCAAGTGCTGGCCTCAACCTGAATTGAATTTTTTTCCTAACTATAATGCATTAGGAATTCTTACAGTATTTATGCTTAGTAAATTCCCATCATTGCTCCATATATGTTGGAACTGATATTTTTCTTTTAACTTGATTCTGAAGAAATTTTTCCACTTTTAGAAATCAGTTAGTTCATAAAATTAGCATCATGAACCCAAATAACATTAGACAATTAAATCAAATCTAAAACTTTAATTCTAAATAGAATCACATACTGACTGAAAATGATTCTAATTAGGAATTTTAAATAATTTGTTTCTAGGGAAAAAGCCTAAATTCAAAATGTGCATTGGTATATTAGACTTCTTAGCATTATTCACTGAGTCAGAGATGCTAAATCAAACATTCAAAAATTTGCAGTAGCTGAAAATGCTGTGGCATTTTAGGCAACATTTGTTTTTATTTATTTAATCATTCACATTTGTATTGCCACCCATTTCACATAGTGCCTCTGGTCAGTGTACCTAGTAATAATCAAGAATGTATAAAAACATGAAAACAAAAAAGCAAAATGGGTGCCACAGTAGTTAGAATGCAGAACTGCAGGCTACTTCTGCTGACTGCTGGCTGCCTGCAATTTGGCAGTTCAGATTTCACCAGGCTCAGGGTTGACTTAGCCTTCCCTATTTCTGAGATGGGTAAAATGAGGAGCCAGATTGTTGGGGGCAATATGCTGACCCTATAAACCAGGAATATCAAACTTAAGGCTTGGGGGCTGGATCCGGCCCGCAGGGTACTTAGATCTGGCCTGCAGGGCTGCCTTAGAAACAGCGAAGGGCTGGTCTGTGGTGCCTCTGCCAGCTCTGTTTTCACTGGCAGAGGGTTGTAGGAGGCCATTGCAGCTGAAAACAGAGCTCAGGAGCCAGTTTTTGCTGGCAGGGCATTAGGCCACCACAGGTGCGCCCAATATGAGTGAACATCCTGGCCTGCCCTTCCTGGCCACACCTACCCAGGCCCTCAGAGGTCAAACACAACCCTGATGCAGCCCTCAATGAAATCAAGTTCGACATCCCTGCTGTAAACTACTTAGGGCTGTAAAGCACTGTGAAACAGTAATTCTGTGCATATGTGCTATTGCTATTCCATTAATTGTCATACAATTACATTACATCCATCTAACAGCTTCTATCTACTATGTGATCCCCAAGCTAATTGACCCCATGTTTTAAGGGTCTTCTGGAAGGCCAACATTTGGGGAAGTGATACTTCTCATGCTGGAGACTTTGGCAGAAAAGGTTTCTTCTGAGGTTCTAACCAATGGCATTCCCTAGCAGGTGGGACCCACAAGATACCTCTCTTTCTGGGCTGATGGGATGGATAGTTATAACTGGGGAAAGCTTTAAATCATGCATCTTATGTGTAGCATCAGAAATTTCTGAGTTTCACAACTCCTCTCTCTGATCTCTGGGACAGATGGCAAGCCGGATCTTCAGATCCTTCCAGAAGGCCACCTGACCTTGGGGAGAATGATTTTCCCTAAGCTGGATGTAGCAGCAGATATTAAACAATTAAGAATTAAATTTAAGGTTTTACAAGATATAAAAGAAAGTGGAACTGGATATACCAAATCTGAAAATATATTGTCAAGTCATCCATATGATCTGGAATACAGACTGGATTTTAGCACCATATAAGCTACATTGCCTCTTTCAAAAAAGCAGAACTTAGGAGAGGTCTACATAAATATGAAAAGTACAGAAAATCATTCTATAAAAATATAGTATGGACTTATTTTTTCTGTCCAATGTTAAATATATATTTTCATGAAGAAATGTTTGCTAAAAGCAATCAATCATTAACAAAAATGGAATCATTCAAACATTTTTCTCAGAATTTCAGCAGTGTGATTGTGGTTTCAGTATCTCCAAATGAGCAATAACCTAGAAGGAATTACAAAGATGAGGTGAGAAACTCAAATTCAGTTTGATTGAATTTCAAATACTGATAACACATAGTGCAAAACATCTAGAATATATACATATTGTTGCTGAAATATGATGTGGACTGAGCAAATTAAAGATCACATGATTAAATTGATATAGAACTTAAACAGGACAATTAATATGCAATAATGGAAGACAAGTTTTTCCCCAAAACAAATGATATAATTACTTACTGTATATATACATTCATCTACCTGATTTTTACTCAAGGAATCTGATAATTCTTTGAGTAAGGCAGAGCAGGCAATAGATAGTGCAAGGAGTAGTGAACTCTCCTTCTTATCTATATAATCCTAAAAATTTTATGACCTTTCTGAGTGAAATGGCGCATCTAAGTGCAACAATTTTGAATCTAATTTTTGTACCTTAAATGGGCTAATTTACAAAATGTGCCCCAAATCCAGATACATGACTCCTGAGGGAATAAAATTTGGGGAAATAATGCTTCAGTGCTATTGGCTGTTGCTGTAAACAAGTTTTTCGATAGTTTCCTTGTTTTGCAATCGCTCATTCTCTCCCATACCCAACAGCAGCCTCTTACATGCCTACTGGGTAGGGTAGGGTAGGTAGGTTCCTAATGCTGCCCACCAGATTCTTGCAAAGAAACAACAGAAAGTCAGAAGTCATTTTGATTCCATTAGTTTTTTTGCCTCCCCTTGATTGCTATGTTCCTCTTCTTTAGATAAGGAAATAGTTCTGATATTATAACCCAACAGAGCATGGGATTTTAGTAAGATACAATAATAGAAAATTGAAAACCTCCCTCTTATACCAAACAGAAACTGGATGGGATTGTTTTGAGTTTCTTACTCCTTTGTCTTTCCCAAGAGTGTACTGTTGTTTATTTAATATTAATTGCATTCCTTCTTCAACATCATCTCCATATTTTACACTACAACTGTTAAAAATACAAATTATAAAATTTAAAAATAATAGCAAGATAATTAAAAACAAGAAAAACAGAAAAGATAGTAGTGGTAGAAATAAATCTTAATGAAGGATGTGGGTTTTTGACAGTTTACAATATACAGGGTGAGTGGGAAACCAAATGTAGGTCCTTAAAGAATGTGTTCCATTGCCTGGAGATGATCAGGTTAGAGGAGCTGCTGGTGGGGGAGGGGTTGAAAGCATTAGGATCTGATCTAGTTAATTGGCAGGGTCATAGCAGGAGAATCTTGTCTCTGAGATTGTCAGAATATAAGCCATTTAGGATTTTAAAGGTCACCTGTTAGAGCAAGATTTTGATTGAAAGAATCCTCACTATAGAGGCAATGAATCAGAATTCTATCTGAACATCCAGATAGAACATCCCTTGTACCCAAGGCAAAGATAGCATGTTCTCTATAGAGAAAGTCTGCATTTGGGCAATTTTTTAGCAGCCTCAATTCTGCAAATATTACTTGTAAGTACAGTTGTTACTTTTGCAATAATTCTTAAAGAGGTGCTAGTTTTAGTAGGCACAGGACAACAATAAAAATGTAATCTTAGAGTGGGGGAAAAGCAGCTGAAAATCTCAGAGTGTACATGAATGTAAAATAAAAGTAGTGATCCTGGCTTTTGTTTTTGGCCAGCAAGAGTTTACTCTGGAAAAATGGAAACAAAAATTGTGGATTTTAATTCTTTGGAATTATTCTCTTTTTTTTATATATACGTACGTACATACATACATACATATATAATTGGTTTTTAAAACAAATATAAACAAACAAAACATAAAAACATCAAATCATCTTCCATATATGTACATACAGTGTGCCGGTTGGTTTACAAATTGTTTTGTGCTTCCATTTCATAGTCTTCAATTATAATTACATTGTATATAATCTCGTATTTTCAATCAATATATTAAATACACTAATATCATTATTAATCATTTGACTATACTTTTATTCATTCATGTTTTCCAAAATGATCATATTTTACTTAATTTGTTTTATAACAGTTCGTATCATTGTCCCTGATCTATCCTAGAATCATTTTGTAGATATAATTAGAAAAGAATACATCTTTATAAATTTATTATTTTCTAAAAGTCTACATATTTCATTACTATATTTTATTGTCTAACCATTGATAGAATAGATCCCAAATTTTATAAAATTGTTTATCATCTTGTTCTCTAATTTCAAATGTCAATCTACTCATTTCAGCACAGTCCATAATTTTCTTAATGATTTCCTCCTGTGATGATATTTTCTCATTTTTTAATTTTCTTAATGATTTCCTCCTGTGATGGTATTTTCTCATTTTTCCAGTTTTTAGCAAATACAATCCTAGCCGCTGTTAATACATTTACAATCAGGTATTTCAAGTCTTTACTATATATTTCAGGTAAAATTCCCAATAAAAATATTTCTGGTTTCAAATCTATATGCTTTTTTGTCATTTTTTTCCAACCACATGTGGATTTTAGTCCAGTGTTTTTTAGCATCTGCACAAGTCCACAACATATGATAATATGAGCCATGTATCTGATGACATTTCCAACATTTTTCGGATTTATTCTTGAACATTCTTGCTATTGTCGGGGGAAGTGCCACCTGTAAAACATCTTATACAAATTTTCTTTATATGCTGTTGACATTATCATTTTATAATTTTGAGACCACAGTTTTTGCCATTTCTCAAGATTAATCCCATATCCAAAATTCTTCCCCCAAGCAATCATAGTTTCTTTAATTTGTTCCTCTTCTAATTTAATTTCTAATAAATATCCATACAATTTTTTAATCACCTTTTCATCAGTACCTGTCAAGATCTTATCTAAGTCAGTCAGTTTATCATAGAAGCCTTCTGTTTTAGAATCTTTATCATACCTTGAATGTATTTGTGCATATGAAAACCAATTCATCTTTATACCTTGTTCTTCTAGTTTTTGTATAGATTTGAGTTCACCCTTTTCATTCAATATTTCACCATATCTAACTGTTTGTTCCTTTTTGTATATTATAGGATAAGAAAATGCTTCAATCACCAGACTGAAATTTTCAAATAACATTGTCTTTTAATCTTCTCCCAATTTAACCACAGAGACTCCCGTATATAATGTCTTCTAAAGTACCTGTGTTTTAGTTCCTTTATACCATAAAAAAGCATGCCACCCCAACAACAGGTCATGTCCTTCTAATGTCAACAATCTAGTATTTCTTAATGTTATCCATTCCTTAACCCACATCAAATTTGTAGCTTGGTAATACAACTCCCAATTAGGCAAACCAAATCCTCCTCTTATTCTAGCATCTTGCAAAAGTTTTAACTTTATTCTCACTTTCTTACCTTGCCATATATATTTCAACACAATTTTATTTAAATCTTCAAAGTAGTCTTTTCCAAGCCTAATTGGAATTGTTTGAAACAAATATAAAATTCTGGGTAATATATTCATCTTGATTGTTGAGATTCTCCCTGTTAGTGAGAGTTGTAAGTTTTTCCATTTCGCCAAATCTAGCGCTATCTGCTGTTTAAGTTTAATATAATTATTCTTTTTTAGTGTACTGCATCTTGCTGTCAAGTATATCCCCAAGTACTTGATCTTATTTGTGACCTGAATTTTCAATAGGTCTGCCAATTCTTCCTTTTGTCTTGATAGCATATTCTTTGTCAAGATCTTTGTCTTATTTTTATTTATTTTCAAACCAGCCACCTTTCCATATGTCTCTATCTTTTCTATCAATTTTAATGCTGTTTCTAGTGGGTTTTGTAAGATAAAAACCAGATCATCTGCAAATGCTTGCAACTTAAATTCTTCCTTTTTAATTTTCATCCCTTTTATATTCTTTTCATCTCTAATATTTCTGTTTAGCGCTTCCAAAGTTAACACAAACAACAGAGGTGATAGTGGGCACCCTTGTCTTGTTCCTTTTCTTATATCAATAGATTCTGTCAGTTCTCCCTCTATCATTACCTTTGCCGTCTGCTTATGATATATAGCTTCTATTGCTTGAATAAATTTTCTAGGAAAGCCCATCTGTTCCAGCAGTAATAACATGAATTGCCAATTCACATTATCAAATGCTTTCTGTGCATCTAGAAATATCAAAGCCATTTGTTTTTCAGGATGTGCCTTGTAGTATTCCAAAGTGTCCAAGATTACTCTCATATTGTCTTTGATTTGTCTCTTTGGCAGAAATCCATTTTGGTCAGGATGAATAAAATTATTTTAATATTTTTTAAGTCTTTCTGCCAATATTGAAGAAAAGATTTTATAATCTGTGTTTAGTAGGGAGATAGGTCTATAGTTCTTGATTTGTAATGGATCAGTCTCCTCTTTTGGAACAAGTGTGATATAAGCTTCTGACCATGATTTAGGTATCCTCTTCTTTAACATAACTTCATTCATAACTTCTAGCAATGGAAAATTCAATGATTCATGTAATGTTTTGTAAAATTCTGCCGGAAGTCTACCTGGGCCTGGTGCCTTTCCATTATTTTGTTTCTTAAGTGCTTCAGTTAACTCCATCATCTTATATTGCTTTCTAACATTGTTTCAATCTCTTTAGGTATCTGGGGTAAATTGCATTCTGTAAATACTGTTTAACTCTTTCCTCATCAATATTCTCTTGTGTGTATAGTTTCCCTTAATAATCTCAAATAATTTCCTTCTTCTCTTTACTACCATACCAAACTTGGCCTTGGTCATCTATTAATTGCAATATTTTCCTTGATTCTTTCTCCTTTCTCAATTTATATGCTAACCATCTACCTGATTTATTTGCAGCTTCAAAATAGTTCTGTTTGGCACCTCTAATTTTTGGTGCTAATTCTTTTTCTATTAGACCCATTTTATGTTTGTTTATATCCAAACGGAATTATTGGAAAATGGAATTATTCTCTTTAATATAATCTAGTTTTTCAAAATTGTGAATATTAATAAACAGACTCAAAATCAAAATATTTGAGGTTAAAGATACATGGAAAAATCCAAAAATTATTATTCTAAGCTATATTTGCCTTTTGTGGAAATTTATTTGTGGCAGCATAAATGCTTATGGTCATACTATGCTATTGTGATATTTATCAAATCTATTTTAATAACTGCTTCATCTAACACTCAGTTAACTGTTGCTCTGCAGAGCAACGACTATACTTGGATGACTTGGTAGGTCAGTAAATAATCTCAAGATATTTAAAGTCTAGTAAAATATGCCATGCAATTGTTGCATTATGTGGATACTGGAAACTAGATTAGAATTCAGTATCTTTTAAGACACAATAAATTGATAGTGCTGAGCTTACTACAAAACCTATAATATAATTAACAGATGAAATAGGCTGAGAAACTATAGGTAGTAATTGTTAGTTAGCATTTTAACAGTAACTCAAGCACAGTTTTTGATGTCACAATGAGGAACTAATATGTGATTCTTCTCTTGCAGGGTAATCACTTTGATCAGTATGAAGAAGGCCACCTGGAGATTGAGCAGGCGTCATTAGACAAGCCTATAGAATCGGTAAGATCTAATTTTTTATTTTCAAGCCCCTGACAAAGCTAGGAAGTGCTCACATGTTGTGTGTCTTAAATGCAGCCACATTCTTATTAGAATAGATAGATACTAGTATATTTGCATTACATTAATGTGAAAAATAAGATACATCATTAAGTGTTGTTCTCTTAAAAAGTGTTTAAAACACATTAATAAATCAAAAGCCTAGCAGATAACAAAATAACTTCTTTAATTTCCAGATTTATGAACATTGAGAAGTCATATATTTAGTTTGGCCCAGGGAATACAAAATAAAAACAGAAACATTAGCATAAATAAGTGGCAATTACAAAATAATATTACTGTCATAGTTTTTTTGTATTTTAAAAGATTTACTAAAGACAAGCTTCAGACAAGGAAGAATGAAATCTTCTTTGCTTCTCCGCTTGTTTTTTCTTTTATGCATCTTTCATTTTTGAATTTTTACCTCATATCATACTTCTGTATTGCTTTCTTCTTCTGAAATAAAATAGTTATAGTTTGTACTGCATAAATATCTATTTGAAGTTCAGCAGTTTAAAGGATTTGGATGAGACTAAAAATAAAAACAAAGTAACCCCCCCCCCCCCAATATTTTCCGAACTGAAATAAAGAACATCCAATCCATTAATCATTTTGCTCTTGTCCATCCCTTTAGATTTTTGGATGTACAGTATTTTATAGCTTAGGAGTCCCCAAGCATCCTAATCTTGTCATCACCTGTTACTCCCAGAACAAATTTGCATTGGCAACCTCCTGTTTACAGTTAGTAGGAAAGTCTGGTGTTAAGCTACATGATTGTAAATTTAAAAAAGGTCACATGACCATGTGTGTTCTGGCAGTCCTGGATGCCATCATTAAATGATAACCTCATGTCACTGTGACATATGATTTCCTGATGGCTTCCCATTGACTTTGCTTGTCAGAAATTGACAAGGAAATCATAATCATATGTCGATGATGACAAAGCTCAATGGCTATGCATATGAGACTAGTCATGACCACTACTTATTCGGTTCTGTCATAAGTTCAAACAATTGCTAGACTAACTGTTGAACAAGGACCACCTGTATTACTTTACTCCCTCTTGTGACAAATTGTAATTGTCCTTTGAATTTTGCACTATGAGTAGATATATGGCCTGATCAGTTCTTAGCATAATCTGTAAGTCAATTCCACAATAAAAAACTAAGAAGTAAGTAATAAAGGCAATTCCATGAGATCCTGGAATCTTTCTTAGGCATCTTGGAATCCATGAAGCCCTAAGAATACTACTATTTTGCCTCATTTTTTATTATTTCAAAGATAGATTATGTAAAACTGTAGAGATTTACTGTAGGGAAGAGAACAAGGCCAGATGGACCTTTGTCTGAGTCTAGTAGAGGTAATCCTCAACTTACAACAATACATTTAGTGACTTTACGAAGTTACAACACTACTGAAAATAGTGACCATTATGACCATTTTTCACACTTATGACCATTGCCGTAGTCCCATAGTTACAGGTTCAAAATTCAGAAACTTGGCAACTGTTGCATATTTATGAGGGTTGCAGGGTCCCAGTGTCATCTGATCACCTTTTGCAACTTTCTGACAAGCAAAGTCAATGGGGAAGCCAGATTCATGTAACAACTGTATTACTAACTTAACAACTACAGTGATTCACTTAACAAGTGTGGCAAGAAAAGTCATAAATGGGGCAAAATTCACCTAATAGCTGTGTTGCTTAGCAACAGACATTTTGGACACAACTGTGATCATAAGTCGAGGACTGCCTATATTGGAATAGCAAAGTAACCTAGCCACCATTATTAGCAGTGGTTGCTTTCCTCAACTTTTCTGATCAATTATTTTTCAAACCACAGTATTTATTCCTTACCCCATACTAAGTCAATTCCTACCATATCCCAATGTAGCCTCTCTGGTCATATTTTCTTTGGATCATTAATGCATATATCCCTCAGCTATGAAGAATTTAAGGCAACTCAGTTAAAATTTTATCTAAAGGCTACTATTATTTCACTGCATTCATGAATGCTTAAAAATCTACAGTATTAAGAAGCTATATATTCTATATTTTTTTTTAATCTGTATATATATCTATACATACACAGATTAAAATATATACACAGATTATCCTGTTTAATAGATTGATGTTTGTGTGTGTGTATTTGTGTGCGTGTTGAGATGTTCACAGAAATTTACACAACTTGGGGTGTTCGACATTTTTTCTTTCACAGCAGTTGGTCCAAATTAGCTAAGCAGCCATGACCTGGTTTGTATTTGCATGGTCTGCATTTTTAATTTCTTTTCTAGGGTTTCCTTTCTTCCTTCCCCCTTCTCCGCCCCCTTCCCATTTCTTATTCTGTTTTTCTGTCCAACAAACACTGCATTCAGTATCTATTCATTGTGCTGGCATGATGCTAGAATTAGGCATGATAGTCATTGGTTACACATGAAATAATGCTGCAGAGAGGGTGGGAAGGATGGTGGTAATGCAGCTGCATTTGATTCTGTTGAATAATTCAGCTTTGTTTGCATGCATAAGCACACACATCAATTGAAATGCAAAGCCAGTTTCCCTCTGTAAATGTCATGAAATAGTTAGTATTGGAGCAATATTGTATGGCGTATTGGAGATTTTATTACAAGGTAAATGCCTCTGTGATCCTTAATTGTAATGTTCACAATATACATATTGCTGATCATCCTAAAAGAAATATAATAGGAAAGCCCAGTGCTATTTCATTGCAGTGCATCAAGATACATTGCAGCATTCAAAGGATCATAAGTGCCCAAATATTTGATTCTGATACACAGATCTGCATAATGAATTAAATCCATAATCTTAAAAATCAACTTTCCCAAAAGTCTAAAAACGTGCTTTCAGTTCACACTCTTTCTCAGGAGTAGATTCTAGAATCTGCAAGTGCTGCTAAAGTGTTCTATGGTATATATTTTCTTAACCTTATGCAAATGATTATTTTTGCTTTTGGTATTTTTTAAATTGTGGAATTGGACAAATTTATTATTGTTTAAATTTCATTGATTTTAGTGGAAACTAGATATGAATTTATAGAACTCAGATTTGAATCAACCTATTTTCAGTCATCACAATTTATCGCAAAAATAGATTGTTCACATTTGGTGTAGGTTTTTGGAATTCAGTGTCTGTTTCTGATTTTTAGAAACTTAAAGCTGGTGTGATCTCAATCAAAACTTCTTTTGATTATTAAAGTAGGTAATTATTGTTAACAACGTTTCTTGAAAAGTATTTTTTTGGCTATACTAATACATTGTGTTAAAGCAAAACATTTGCTTTATTCTGATACAAATAAAGCCCACTATGTCTTGTAAGCAAAAGTTATGGGATATGTTAATTCTGCCTTTACAGAAATATTTCAGAAAATTTCAGAGAGGAATTAAAATAAATATATGAGGATAGAGTTGAGAACTGAAAAGACCAAAACTATTGACTTTTAGATATTAACAAAATAATTAAGATTGTTTAATCATTAACAGGAGAAAAATACTTTTCCAGGTTCACCATAATTTAAACCCATCGTTTAGAGCAGGGGTGTCAAACTCACGGCCCACATGCCTCACGCATGGCCACATAATGCCATGTATTTGACACCCTTGGTTTAGAAGAATGTCTTGTGACTTGCAATTTCAATGGCTGCCTTTATTTTTTCAGCTCTGATTTTTGCAGGTGAATGTCAGAGTCAGCAGCCAGTTCATAGAGAGGCATGATTCTTGCAGAAAGCAAGAGGAACCAATTATGGGTTGGTTCTAAGTGAATGACTTTTATTTTTTGTCAACTCTTGTGTTCCTTTTTTTGCCTGGTAATGAAAGTACTGAATATTATGCTACATCACATTATGAGTTTATGTGCTTGTATTATTTTTGGTGCAAAAATTAAGATTTTATTTCACAAGCATATTTGCTCAAGTTCAAATAGTAATACAGTAATATTTATTTGTGGTGAAACATTTTTCTAGTAAATAAAATACTTTTTTTCAATTGGAACTAAAAATAGTTTTACATAGCACTGAACAATAGCAGGTAAAATCTTCTAAAGTATAAATGGGTTTAACTTGCTGAAAACCACTTGAGACCAGTTGAATCTGGCAGCAAAGTCCAAGGAAGAGCACAAATAATTTTAGAAAAATCTGGGGAATGAATGGCTTTGCTTGGGAACACAGTTACATTTATAGGTGGCTCTGCAGCATTATCGTTTGAGGTGATCCTGATTTGTATTGCTACAGAACAGAACTGGATGGTAGCTGTAAAAAAATTATTTGGGAGTCTGCAGATCACTGCATTGATTAAGAATAATACAGCTGAAATTAGTATTCATTATTTAGTAATAAAAATAGAAAACTGAACTTACTGTTGCACTACTTTGCTATAGACACAAGTAAGTTTATGTTTTAGGCCCATCTCCTTTGTGACACTATTATATTGAGAGAATTTATTGCTTAATATTGAGAAAAGAAATTGTCAGTAACTAAGTAATTGAAGAAATTTCAGATTATCAATCTTTTAATCCAAAAATCCCAGTTATTTCAAGGATGGAATGAATCCCTTTAAGTTGGAACATTTTTTAGAATCAGGTTTTATAGAATTAGTCTTATCTTCATTTTTTTTCTTATTTTTAGTAACCTATCTTATAAGATTTTAAGTGACAGGGTTAAATCTAGTGATACTACTTTGCTAATAGATATAATAATATTCAACCCATATGGACACCAGTTTACCATCTACCCCTGTGAACAGCAAATCTATTCCTTGCATTTACCAGAACTGAAGGTTTAAGAGAATATTGGTAGCTATGTGAGGCAAAGAAAAACTGAACAGCCAGTTGTGTCCATTTTTTTGGTTAATTGATGCAGTGCGGTATACCCTTAGGCTTTCTTAAAAATTGATGATTACAAATATAGATAGCATTCAGGAAATAGGAAAAGAAACGTTCCAATCCCTGTATTATTCTGAGTGACGGAAGCAAAATGAAGATTATTTATTATACGACCCTGTAGTTCTAGCATCTACTTTTGGCTCAAAAGTAACCTGTTTGAAGGCTGCTTAATGATGAAGTATTATACTTTGGGGTAGGTTGATTTCCTTGTAAAATCCTCTTTTAACAAGGGCTAAGGGGTGGGACTGAACTTGAATTCTTGTCTGATACCTCTGCCAATTTCAGTTCTATTAGAGAAGAAATATGGAGAAAATGTTTTATACCTTTCCATATTAAAAATATGAGCTATTTGCTTCAAGCTGTCTTTTTTTTTATCCTCAGCTATGCAGAGCCTGACTAGATAATATATTTTCCCCACAGGTTGCTCTTTATCTTGTAATGATTCCTGTTTTAACCATTTATATTGAGAAAGGGTAGCAGTTTCAGAAAATATTTAATAAACAAGCCAGTCTTCCCCCCTTTTTTCATCTGTATCAATTTATTGTGCTTCATATTAGCAAGGATATTTTAACATTTTATTGAGACCAATAGTTTAGTTTTATATTTTCTCTTTCTTGCTCTACCCTTCATATATTATTGATGTTTATGACCATGAAATATTGTACACAGGATGGTCAAAATGATTTCTTAGCTAGTCCCTTTGTGGAATGCAAAAAGAAGAATATTGTAGTAATTTGGGGGATTTAGTTTTTGTCATATTGCACATCTACACTGATCTGTGGACTCCACTGAATCCAAAATGGTATCTGTATAGGACTACCAATTTGATATTTAGCAGCAGCCTGTATATTGCCAAGCACTCTAAATATTGTGCTTTCTGCAGATGCTGAATGATGTAGCACTACTCTTGGGCTTTTTCTCTCTTGCCTTCATTATGTCATGCAGTAAGCTCTAAGTTTTTATTTGGGGTTTTTATTCTTTTTTTCCCCTTCTACTTTGCATGGAAGCACCCTTTATAGCAAGCTGTTCCTGCTTTTAAATTCTTTGATGCACAGTCAGCATCCCTTTTGGAGCCACTCAGAAGGTGATAGTAACAGTATTCTATTGTATTAAACAAAAACATTTCTAAGCTAATTTAATTGAACTTTATATTCATAAGCCTTTATATCTCTCTAAGCTCCTCAAATGTATAACAATTTAATGGGAGACGGTTAATTACTGAAGATATCTATTGAAGTATCCTTATCTAATACTTTTTTTAAAGAAATGTTTTTATTTGAGTGTTTTAGCCACTGAAGAACAATGTGAAATCTGAAAATTTACACATCTCCATAAATCATAGGAGTTTTATAGACTAGAAATTTCTACTTGTATGTTGAAGTATACACATACACAGTCTCTTGAGTGGCTTTGCAAGTGTGGTGCTAATGTGTACAATCATCCTCAGTTTTATTCTCTTTCCCTATGTTCAGTTTTAATGTTTGTTTCTCTTCCTGCTCCTCCTCTTTCACAATGTCAGTCACAATGCTGTTAAAACTCCCAGCTAGTCTTGCGTTTATTTTATGCGTTCATTCTTTTTAAAAACATTATTCGCAAGCAGTGAATAAAAACAAGACAAATACATTAAAAACAACAAATTACCACTAGTTGGTTGGACAGTTTCTTACTTTGTGTTACATTTAACTGTTCTTTTGACAGCCCAGTTTTTAAAGCCAGGTTCGTATGGAAATGCTTTCACTCCACCTGCACTGCTTTTGGAAATAGCATAATGGCTTCATGTGTCTGTTACTTTTTAGTGCATTCATTACACAACTTGTTTAGCACAATGTCTCATCTGAGCAATAATTGTTTCCTTTTGCAGGAATGGAAGTACAACACAGTTCTTTTTGTCAGAACTTCTTATTAGTCTGATACTAACACTATTCAGTTAATAACTATCCAAAATGGCTGCATTTTTCTATATTTAGAAAAGTCAATATTTAAAAAGATTTAGAAAAAATTTAAACTGAAAATATCAGCCAAAGAGACAATTTCTCAATCTAATTCAGACACTAGAAATCAATAAAACAAACACTAAGCATGGAGAACAGAAGCAAAAAACAATAAATGTCAGTGAATATGGGGGAGGGGGAGATAAGTAACCTGGGAGGGGAGTGAAGGGGGGTTTGAGGAGCTTCTTATTTTTTTCATAACATGGTCCCACTATTATTTTCAGTACCTCTAGTTACTAATAGTCCTAAAGGAAAACTGATAAGTATTTATTTAAAAATAAATCCCACTGATTTTAATAGGATTTATCCCTAGGTAGAATTACAACATAAATACACATATACATAGATCTATGTATGTGTTTATCAACTATTACCTGCATGTGCCTGCACACACGCATGCACGTGTACACACACACACACACACACACACACACACACACACACACACGAAGTTGCTGTCCATTGAATCAAACTCCTGGCTTATCCAGTCGTTTTATACTGTGTTTGGTAGATTTATTTGAGATTTTTAAGAAAACAAGACTTCACTAGCTTTATCCTCTGAGAGCCTGGGGATTTTATAACTGCATTATAAGTGGATTATCATTACATGATAGCCAAATTTCAGAGATATTTTTACATATAATTAAAGTGATAATAATTGTCAGAATATACAATTGTCTTAATTACAAGAGTCTCATATTCTCCATGTCTGGCCTACCTAATGAGTGGTAGAAGTTATAGAACAACAGATATAGAGGCCTCCTATTTCTACAAGGCTGCCTAAAGTGCTGGATTTAAATTAGGGTTCGTCCCTGAAATAGATGAAACAGAATATTGAATTGAAGTAAGTGAATTGAAAGAGCTGTGGTTCTTTTTTAAAGCACTTCTGTCTAATAGCATTAAAATCAGATCCATTGCTGAAATAAGGGAAAGAGATTCTGGAAGAAAACACATGAGAGAGTGTTAAGAAAAGAGGGAGCTAATTTATATTTAATTTCTTCAATTTATATTCCAGGTGAGGAAAAAATTTTTAGGGAGAGCATTTAAGGGACATTCACCAGGAAAAGACTAATTACCATATATGATTCCCTGTAATCTTTTTCCTTCCTGTTAATATTACATAAACATGGGAATCCAGTGTCTTTCTTGAAATTAATTTCATCCTAGCTATGTATATGCTAGTTTCTTGCTTTAGCTTGACGTCAAAAGCTAACATTGAATTACTACATTCACCTCTTATTAATTTTAGTCCATTTTGATTTTCTTTTAAAAAGATGAGACATTATGCTTGTTGTGTTTTGTCCCTACAAGCACTAATGGTTCCTTGCTGTTTTAACCTGTTGCTAGGCCTGTTCATCCTAACATATTAGTGTTTCTGTTAGTTTACATGTGTAATGCATCATACAGTCTACGCTTGAGCTTATTTTATCTATATATACTTTAATTATTTCTAATTTGTTAATATTTTAATTTTGAACTTTTGTATTTTTACTAACTTTGCTATACTTTTTTAGTTCAATAATGGCTGCATGTTTTAATTTTCATATAT